>JAPPVO010000031.1:22348947-22631447 GCA_030407325.1 Camellia japonica | reverse complement strand
TACCCAGCAGAAGAAGTCCAAATAATAATGCCAAGATCACTCCAACTATCTCTTTTTTCTTGCCACTGAAGCCAACTTGTTGAACTGTTGAATCCTCAATTGAAGTAATGGTTAATTCATTCAGGTAACACAACCATGAGAGTACAAACATATGTATAATGTCAATTGCTATACATATAATTAGAAAATAAGTAACAAAACACATTCAACCAAGGCTAGTAACATAATGAGGTCAAGCCAGGCCTTTGTAGATTCTGTGATGCAGTCACTTTTAACCATGATTGGTATTAAGGGAAGCCGCATTTGAAGGAGAAACCTGCCCTTAATTTATGAACATTACTATACACTCAGTAGAAGAGGTTATCAATTTTTCAAAGATCTAGGGGCTCTGCAAGTGGCCAAGCTGTAGTACCACTAATCTATGTGTTTGGTATGAATTCTTACCCAACTCGGAGGAAGCCATCCTTATGTAAATGTCTTGCCCATTTTCATTGAACTCTCTCATGTCAATCAATTCATCAAACCAAAGCAAGCAGCCACTTCCACCTCCTCTTATGTCTAAATTTGTGTAAGCTGTACAAGAGCAATTTTTCAAGCATACCATCTCACATTCCGTTAAGGTCATGCTCTTGTTAAACCAGGAATATCTTGTGTCTGGCATTTTATAATGTGAAAACTTGAGAAATCCATCTCCGTTATGGCAATCCAAAGGTGTCCTCTGAACACACCCATCAGACCAATCTCCATTTTCCCATTCCTTCGGATATTTGGGCACAAAGTTACTCAAACAACCGCATACTGGTATGCTTTCAATGTTACAGCTACCATATGGACCACACCGTTTATAATAATCACAATTATCTGTCGGTGTAGTCAGGTAAAGGACCCATTCCTGGGTTCGATCAATCCATGTCAAGCGCTGCATAATGCCATTATGACTTAGAGAAAACCTTGAAACAACTGAGTTGTTAATGAGTTCATAACCATAAAACACCTCCTCCTTGGTGAAAACCAATCCATATGTGTAGATGGAATTTGGTTTAAGGTTTGGTCTTCCACTGAATCCAAGACCATTCCATGGCCCAGTTCGGTACAGCTCAATGGAACCATTGCTCAGAATAAGTTGCGGATATCCTTGGGGATCACACCGAAATGCAAAATCACCTTGACCTGGATCCTCAGAGCTCTTCCATGATGAAAGGTGCCTCTCTAGGCCACTTACAAAGTTTTTTCCAAGTTTCATGCCTGGTAAAAGAGTATCACATGGATGATCAAAACTTTGCCAGAGAAAATGCTCTGGGTTGTCATCATTGGCATCTCTCACAACAAGATTTCCTGACTCTAAAAGTTGACCAATAGGATCCTTTACTGTGGATCTTGTCACATTGGCAGACCAAATGACACTGCCGGTACCATTGAGAAGGGCCAGAATTCCAGGGTTGATTACCTTCAAGACACCTGATGAAACGATGAGTGGGATTTCTCTGTTGGTGTTGAATGTAACAATTTCTACCTACTCCACCTACAATTTCTACCTACTCCACATACAACTACTCCACCTACTCCACCTTAGTTTAGTGCTCCACTATTATAGTGCTCCATTATGGCTTATTGCTCCATTGTTTATTGCTCCATTGTATCCCCCATTTCTCTCTATAAAAGAGAGCTCTTGTAAACAAATTTATATAAATCAAGAATACCAAATACATACAATACAATTTATATTGTCTTTTTCTCTATCGATTTTTCTTACATGGTATCAGAGCGATAAGATTTAGGCCTGTATTTCTTTCTCACCGGCGGGCAGCCGGCCAACAACTTTGCCTTCGCTGCCCGCTGGAGTTTTCGGCACATACTCACCTGACGATCTGCATTGATTCATGATCAGACAGACCAATTTTTGTTACTGCCCTTTTGTTTCTGCCGCGCTGCTCTCGCTCAGCCACCACTGATTGCCTCTGCAAGAGCTGAAGTGTCTAAAGGCTCGCGTTGCACTGCAAGAGAATCTGCTGGCCTGCCCTGGCTACCTTTTCCTCGTAACTCATGAAGCAACCTCCCCCCACATTCAGCTACTGCAATAGAATCGATTAGAGAAGTCGTTGGGAACTCGACTTCATCATTTCTCTCCTCGTTTATTGGCAAAATCATTTCATCGTCATCTTCATTCTTTGCTGCTGCCTTGCACCTTTTTAACAAGGAGAATTTGATTTTCCTCCTGCCGAGCCATCCATGGTGTTCGGTGGCTCTAGGGGGACTACATCCGTAAAGAGCAATCCTCCGAAAAATACAGCCTGTCCCAACATACAATGGGCCTTGTAGTCCATCAAGTGATCTCATGCTCACATCAAAGAACACTGTATTGTGATTTGCATACCTATCATTTGGATCAATCCCCTCAAACCTCTGTGGGAACTGAACATAACAGATCTTGTAACCGCCCCTGTCTAGCATAAAGCACATTCCTTCCCTTATGCACCAGATTGGCAGTCAAGCACATTCCTTCCGTGGACGGTTCATGTTTTGCACCGCCCCATCCCATCGAATTTCAGCAGCGGTGTGAGACCTAAACCAGAAAAGCGTGACGTTGGAAGTTATCCTCACAGTTGCCATCCATCATCCTTCTCATCCACAGATCTTATTCTCTTGATTTTGCGAGCACCCACTGCTCTCCCCCAGGAATGATGATCATAAGCTCCCACTTGCTCTTTCTTTTTTCTTTTTTTATTGCCCTAGTGCCTTTTTATTATATTAGCCCAGAGAGAGAGATTAGCCTTTTATTATTTCCTCCACATGCTTCCCACTCTCTCCTTTTTCACTACCCTCTTTGCTTTCAAATAAATTATTCTTATTTATTTATTTTTCAAACTATTTTTTTTAATCTTTTTCAAATCTCTTTTTTTTTGATTGCCAATACGTTTTTATTTATTTATTTATTTATTTATTTATTGATTTCCAACACCTTTTCCATCCCACTCACACTCGACCACACCACTATAATATATTATATATCAACTCACATATTCACACACCATCACTGATTTTTCAAACCACTATTTTTTATTTTTCACTCAATTTCCCTTTTCACCGCCACTTTTGACCCAAACCATTTTCAAACCCCAAATTTCACCACTACAGCTGTGTTTTTTCTTTGGTCATCAAGCGGAGAATTGGAGGGATTTTAAAATTGGTAATGGAGAAGTGGGTTTGTCCCACGTCTTTGGTTGATAAGTGTGAGATGATGATGCTGTCCATACCTTGGATAGTGAAAAAAAAAAATAAAAAAAAAAAAAAAACATTCTACAAACTTGTCATTTCTTCATGCCGGGGATCAAACCCGATCACCATTTTACACCCAAAAAAAAAAAAAAAAAAAAAAAACAAACACAAACAATCCAACAACAACCCATAACCACCACAAACAACCGGCCTTATTTTTTCGCCTCTTCAACTATTCTCTTCTTTTTGCCTTTGTCTTGGGCGTCCTTTGCCGATGCTACCTCCGTGTTTCCCACGCCGCCGAGCACATTCACTTCCCGTTGCTCCTCAACTGTCACATATGGAGGACCTCCAAATCTGAGCATCACGGTGGCCTTCCGCTTCAGTTCCTTATTTTCTGCCTTCAGCTCACATATCTCTGCTTGGGCATCCGTATAGATGCTCTGGAGCAGAGCCAGTTGGGCTTTTACCTGCTGCACCTCATTTGTTCTACTCTGAAGCCGGTGCGACAGGTTGTTGACCGCCGTCATTGTCTCAACACATGACTTCAGAGTATAATAATTGGCCTGAATATCAGATTGAGCAGCCATTATCTGCTCAACTGACAACATTGGAAAGTTCAACAGCGTAAAACCAGGGGCGCTTGGTCCAGGGGCACTTGGTTGAGGTTCAAGGGCAACTGCCCCGGCTATCTCTCTAGTGGCCTCGTTGAGGTCGGGAAAGAGAGTGAGACCACGGGACGAAGAGGCTATGTTCTGGGTAACTGAACGGGAAGAAGAGGCCATATTCAGAGTTGGTTGGAGAGTGTTTCAGAGATAACAGCTCTTAGAGAACGAAGAGTCTTTTTTCAGAAGTTTTTCAGCTGGTTTGTTATGCATCAGCGGCAGCCTCGCCTTGGTTTAAATAGGCAAGGCAGACACGCGTATCACGCGCCTCTCAACGCTAGACGACAAATCGGCGCGCCTTTTGATGGCTCGACTTTTGATGGCTGTCGGGCACGTCTTTTGATGGCACGCCTTTTGATGGCACACCTTTTGAGGGCATGTTTTTTGATGGCACGCCTTTTGATGGCACGCTTTTTGATGGCACGCCTTTTGATGGCACGCCTTTTGATAAGATTGGGCACGCCTTTTGAGGGTCCGACAAGACTCGGTAAACTGTCCCGACATTGATTCCGGTTAGCTCCTATATGGGTCCGACAAGACTCTGTAAACTGTCCCGACATTGATTCCGATTAGCTCTTATATGGGTCCGACAAGACTCGGTAAACTGTCCCGACATTGATTCCGGTTAGCTCCTATATGGGTCCGACAAGACTCGGTAAACTGTTCCGACATTGATTTCGGTTCGCTGCTACAACGGTTCGACACAGCCATATAGTGTCTTCTACAACGGTCCGACATGACCCCGTAAACTGTTTTCTACAACGGTCCGACATGACCCCATAAACTGTTTTCTACAACGGTCCGACATGACCCCGTAAACTGTTTTCTACATCGGTCCGATATGACCCCATAAACTATCTTCTACAACGGTCCGACATGACCCCATAAACTGTCTTCTACATCGGTCTGCCATAACCATACGGTCTTCTACAACGGTCTGACACGACCATACAGTGTCTCCTATCCACTTTTATTTTATTTGTCAGATTACTTTTCCTGTTTTGTTACTCTCTCCAAACTCAAGTTGGTTAGTTCCTAACCCCCTTGAGTTTGAGGGGGGCTGTTGAATGTAACAATTTCTACCTACTCCACCTACAATTTCTACCTACTCCACCTACGACTACTCCACCTACTCCACCTTAGTTTAGTGCTCCACTATTATAGTGCTCCATTATGGCTTATTGCTCCATTGTTTATTGCTCCATTGTATCCCCCATTTCTCTCTATAAAAGAGAGCTCTTGTAAACAAATTTATATAAATCAAGAATACCAAATACATACAATACAATTTATATTGTCTTTTTCTCTATCGATTTTTCTTACAGTTGGCAACCCATACAACAGTCCTAGAAGATATTTTCTAGTACCATATTCCCAAGTATTGATTCTGGAAATTGCCCGGGCTGAAAAATCCCATCTCAAAGCTCCCACCAAATGAAACTATGGTCTGGCTGCCTGTAATGAACTGGGTTGTAGTTATTATGTCTACTGCACTGGACATTATTAAGATGGAAAATAAAGAGGCAAACAAAAAAGAAAGTTTGAGGCCTTCCATTGATGGTCTAATGTCCAATTCACGGAATTCATCTGTTTTTCCATTATTTATTCCATTTATAAATGAACACTCAGGAACTCTTGCAGCACAGTGATTCCTCAGTTGGACTTGGAGTCAATAAAGAAGACATGGAATTCCATGGCCAGTCAATGCTAATTCCACAGACATTATTTGGAGTCAGTCTTCCTTTCCCCTCATTGGGTCATTCATTGCAATAAGTCTTCCTTCCCCCTTCGTTGGGGGCATTATTTAGAAAAGCATTAGAAAAGCATACTTTCTAAATTCTAAATGTACCTTTCAGTGGGAACTTGGAACAACTAGATAATGGGAATCTTTGATAATAAAATTCATGGACCAACATAATTTTGTCCCCTTCTTTTGGTTGTCCATTTTTTATTGGGTAAATGCCCTGATGTCTTCTCTGATGGGGCATGACAAAGCTGTTATCACTGAAACTGAAGAAGTTTCAAACACAACTGTTTGTTAGGAGAAAACAAATTTAGGGAATGATGAGACTATCATTCCGTTTTTATATTGATAATATGCAGCTCACAACAGAAGCCTTGAGGCATAAATACGGAAAAATACATAATAAGAAAATAACAGTTAATGATAGCTAAATAGAATAAGCAATACATAATACCTAAGATATTATTCTAAGGGGGAATTACATCCTAATGGGAGGAAAAAAAAAAAAAATTTACACAAACATGGAAGTGTGCAAGTCACACTTGCACCCCATCACAAAGCCACTTGCACCCTACATGTTTTTGCAATTTTTTTTGTCTATCCCATTGTTTTGAAATTCTCCCTTATTCTAACACTCACCCTCAAGCTGGTGCGAAGATATCTTAATAATTTTAGAGAATACCAAGATTAGGAAATGATTGTGATATCATCCCCTTTATATATTAATGAAGATTAATAATTACAAAGGTGCCCAAGGTCATAGAATAATTACAATTGAACAATAACCCAACTAATAATTAACTATTCTAACACTTCCCCTCAAGCGGGTGCGAAGATATCTCTCATGCCCAGCTTGCCTAGGATGTCATGCAATGGCTTACTCCCAACTCCCTTGGTGAGGATGTCAGCGAGTTGTTCACCAAACTACACAAATGCAGTACATATTGTGTCACTAGTGAGTTTCTCCTTAATGAAGTGGCGATCAATCTCAACATGCTTTGTCCTGTCATGTTGAACCGGATTGTGAGCGATGTTGATGGCGGCCTTATTATCATAGTATAACCGCATGGAGTCCATCTGATCAATACCTAGATCACTTAATAATAACTTGATCCATAAGAGCTCACACACCCTTTGTGCCATAGCTCTAAACTCAGCTTCTGCACTCGACCTGGCAACCACATTCTGTTTCTAACTTCTCCAAGTAACTAGGTTGCCGCCAACATAGGTGCAATACCCTGAAGTCAATGTCCTATCAGTTGCTGATCCAGCCCAGTCAGTATCTGTATAGGCTTCCATACGATGATGATCATGCTTTGAAAAATAAAGACCTATACTAGCAGTAGACTTCAAGTACCTCAAAATTCTTATGATAGCCTCGAAGTGAATCTGATGAGGAGCATGCATAAATTAGCTAACCACACTAATAGCAACAACAATATCAGGACGGGAGTGAGATAGGTAGATAAGCTTACCCACTAATCACTGATAGCTCCCCCTATCAACAGCTGCTTCTCCTTTATCATCCCCCAGTTTCTGATTGGGTTCCAGTGGAGTGTCACAAGCCTTGCAGCCAAGCATCTCAGTTTCCTTCAACAAGTCAAGCACATACTTCCTCTGTGAGATAAATATCCCATCCTTTGAGCGAGCAACTTCAATTCCCAGAAAATACTTCAAGCTCCCCAAGTCTTTGATTTCAAACTCACTTGCTAAATATTTTTTTCAACAGAGGTATTTCCTCACTATCATCACCTGTAAGAACTATGACATCCACATAAACAATGAGCATTGTAGTCTTACCACGTAATGAATGTTTCACTCACAAACAAGGTGACCTGCTTGACTCTGTTTGAAGCCATATTTAAGCATCGCTTGAGTGAATTTCTCAAACCAAGCCCTTGGAGACTGTTTAAGGCCATATAATAACTTCCGAAGTAGGCATACTTTACCCTCTCTTTGATGATCCTCAAAACCAGGAGGAATGTCCATATATACCTCTTCTTCTAAGTCACTATGGAGAAAGGCATTTTTTATATCAAACTAATAAAGTGGCCAATCTAGATTAGCTGCTAGAGAGAGAAGTACTCTGACTGAATTCATCTTAACCACGGGTGCAAAGGTTTCCTGATAGTCAACGCCATATGTTTGAGTGAACCCTTTTGCCACAAGTCTAGCCTTGTAACGCTCAATAGAACCATCCGCTTTGTGTTTCACAGTATACACCTATTTGTATCCCGCAGGTCATTTGCCCTTACGTAACTCAGTCAATTCCCAAGTGTCATTCTTCCTAAGTGCTTTCATTTCCTCAATCATGGCAAGTTTCCACTCAGAGGTAGCAAGAGCATCCTGAAAATGGTTAGCAATGCTAACAGAGGAAATATTTGACACAAAAGCTATATATGAGGATGACAAATGAGAGTATAACTCAAAATTTGAGATAGGATGTTGAGTACAAGATCTCACACCCTTTCTCTTGGCAATAGGAACATCAAGATCAATAGGAGTATCAAGATCAGTGGACTAAAGAAGTTCAAAGTTACCTGGACTCTCATCAGAAGCAGGAGATGGCAGTAGGTGAACAGAAGTGGTCTTTTGTATCCAGTTAACTTTTTGTCTATCTTTGTCCCTGACATAAACTTGCCCTTCCCTATCCTTTGTGACATTGGGTTCTGTAGTCCCAGTAAGAGGTGGTAGTGCAAGAACAATTGGTTCCACCATAGGAATCACAAGCATCACTTCACACCAAAGAGGCATCACTTCACACCAAGGCTCCCCCTGAAGAGAGGACTGTGACATCGAAGAGGACAATAAATAGGACTGTGACTCAAAAAAAGGGACATCCATGGAGACAAACCACTTACGAGAAGGAGGGTGATAACACTTATACCCCTTTTGAGTAGGAGAGTTGTGAGACTATATTGTGTATATATGGCATTATGTGTATATATGGCATTGTGTATATTACGAATTAGGCACGTATTAGGCAAGATTGTTGCATTTTCTTTTTCAGTCATAAGATTTAAGGCTATATAAACTGATGAACTCTTTGTAAATAAACAAGTTGAATATATAGATCATTCAGAAATCCTTACATGGTATCAGAGCCTGGTTTGAAACCCAAGCTTGCAGAATTGAAACCCTAGTCGCTGTAGTGGATTTGCTTCATCTGGTTCTTCATCTAACTCAAAGTAAATACAACAATCTTGCCTAATACGTGCCTAATTCCTAATATACACAATGCCATATATATACAATATATTCTCACAAGAGTATCCAAGGAAAACACATTTGAGGGAGCAAGGGTCTAACTTACCACAAGTAGGAGAGTGATTGTGGACAAAACAGACACAACCAAATATTTTGGAAGGAATAAAAAACAAGGACTCGGAATCTAGAAGGACTTGAAGGGGAGCTTGTTTTTGCAAGATCTAAGTAGGAAGACGATTAATAAGATGGGCAGCGGTGAGAACAACGTCGCCCCAGTAAGACCGAGGCACACTCGTAGAAAAACACATGCACTGAGCCATGTCAAGAACATGACGATTCTTGCGTTCCGCCACCCCATTTTGTTGAGGGGTATTGGTGCAAGAGATTTGATGGATAATGCCATGAGCAGAAAAATATTGCCCTAACCCAGAATCTATGTATTCACCCTTATTATCAGAACAAAAGATGTTGACAATGGCCCCAAATTGAGTACAAATCATCTTATAAAAATTACGGAACACAGAGAAAACCTCACTCATCTTTCATGAGATACACCCTAAGTAATACGAGAAAAATCATCAATAAATGTAATAAACCATCGATGACCTTTCACAAACAGAACACGAGATGGGCCTTAAACATCAGAATGTATTAATGAAAAAGGAACTAAACTTTTATTAAAACTGGGAGCAAAAGAAGCTCAGTGTTGTTTCCCAAGTTGGCAAGACTCACAAAGAAACTCAGACACATTATTGTTTGCAAAAATAGATGAAAATAAATGCTTAAGTAAATAAAAAGAATGATGCCCAAGACGCTGATGCCACAGCCATAAATCAACTTTGGCAATAGGACTCGTGGTGGAAGAATGGGCAAGCTTGTCCGGTTGATCCAGGAAGTAGAGATCACTTTCTGCACTACCATTGCCAATCATTCTCCTCATGACAAGGTCCTGAAAAAGATAATGATCAGGAAAAATATGTCACACCACAATTCAAATCCTTTGTAAGACGACTCAAGGATAACAGGTTAACAGAAAAATTAGGAACATGGAGAACAGAAGATAGAGGTATGGTAGGAGTGACATGGACTAACCTTTTCCAAAAATAGAAGAAATAGTACCATCTACAATCCTAACTTGTCCTGACCTGAAGAGGGCTTATAGGTAGAGAAAAGGTCAGAGGATCCAGACATATGATCTGAGGCACCAAAATCAACAATCCAGGGCAAAAACTTATGAGAAAGGAAAACACGAGGAGAAGATGCTAAGTTACCTGAGCAGGCAAATGACAATGAAAATGTACTGAGAGTAGTAGAAGATCGGCGGTCCAGCAAGTGACACAGAACAACCTCAAGCTCATGAGTAGTCATGCCCGAGAGACTATTAGAATCTTGGCCAACGGAAGCGGAAGTAGAATCAAGTGTATCAACGGCACTAGACTGATGAGCTTGTGGATGAGAGCCACATCCTCTAGATTGGCCTAACTGACCTCCTCTAGAACTAGACCGATCACCTCGATCCCCAGATGGAGTCCCATGAAGCTTCCAATACGTCTCACGAGTATGCCATAGCTTGCGACAGTAATCGCAAAATACAGACTCCTTGGCGACAGACGAAGGGATGGGAATCAGGCTGAGGCCATCTCGAGGGGTAGACAGTAATGCGAAGCGATCAGTAGAGACAGGTGACATCATAGCAGACCGGCGATTCTCCTCAGTTTGTACACAAGCGAATGCCTCCTGAAGTGAAGGAAGAGTGTCCATACCCAGAACCCGACTCCAAACCGAATCATACTCCACATTGAGACCTGCTAGAAACTTGAAGACCCTTTTCTGTGCAATAAACTTTCGGTACCCGACTGAATCAGCAGTGCAAACAGGCTTATAGTCCTGTAGGTAATCAAGGCGTTTCCAACCGTTGGTGAGGAAGGTAAAGTACTGAAGAACAGTCTGCTCCCCCTAAACAGAGCTCTCAATAAAGCGGCGCAACTCAAATGCCTGTGAGAAATTCCCTTTGCGGGAATAGGTGGTAGCCACAGCATCCCAAATATCCTGGGCAGTCTCCATAGATAAGTAGCCCTCACCAATGTCTGGTACCATCGAATGAATAAGCCAACCCATAATCAAAGAGTTGGTAATCTCTCATTGGTCATAACCTGAATCAGTGGTGATGGGTGCCTACATCCCCCCATCAACATACCCCATCTTCCCTCTGCTTTTCAAAAAAATAGTCAAACTCTACGACCATGCTAGATAGTTCTGACCATTAAATGGAGAGGTGGTGATTTTAAGGCTAGGGTTGGGGTTATTTGTCATAGTAGTAGGTGTAATGGAACTATCACTCCTAGGTGTCTCAGAAGTAGTGGACACACTGGTGGAATCTGCCATGGATACTATACTACCGAACCCTCAATAAAACTAATGCCAATCACAAACCCGGAAGATGGTGGTGGAAGGAAAGACACAACTACCACTATAAAAGCAAAGAATTAAGAACTCATAGAGTTTTTTTTATATATATATATTTTTTAAGAGAAACGAATAAACAGAGGACTATTCAATACCTCATGACTAAGGCAACAACAAACAGAAAGACGAAAGACGACAATAGACTACAAAAAGGAAAGACAATAGCAGAGGGAGACCAGAAGCTATCAACGATACCAGAGGCCGTCGCATGAAGCCAAAGGAGGTATAGGGGCTATCGACTGGGTCAGCGAAACTGTTAGTGGCAGTTAGCCAGGCAAGATGAGCCTGCACCAGTGATTGACTAGGCTAACGAGAGAAGGATGGGCCTTTGGTGACGATTTCGACCAACCCAGGTGATTTTCGAACCCTAGGATGATCTTCAATGACTCGCTGGCTGTTGGGTGGTGGCTCCAGTGGGAACATGAACTGTATGGGTAAATGGGTTTAGGTTTTAGGGTTAGGCTCTGATACCATGATAATTTTAGAGAATACCAAGATTAGGGAATGATTGTGATATCACCCCCTTTATATATTAATGAAGATTAATAATTACAAGGGTGCCTAAAGGTATAGAATAATTACAATTGAATAATAACCCAACTAATAATTAACTATTCTAACATCTATCATGCCCAGCTTGCCAAGTACATCTTGGAATGGTTTGCTTCCAATTTCCTTGGTGAGAATATCTGCCAGCTGTTCACCCGAATTCACAAAAGGGGTACATATAGTGCCACTGGTGAGTTTAACCTTGATGAAATGACAATCAATCTCAACATGTTTTCTGTGATCATGTTGAATTGGATTGTGAGCTATGTTAATAGCAGCCTTAATGTCATAGTATAGTCGCATGGAGTCTGTCTGACCAATGCCCAGATCACTTAGCAGCAACTTGATCCACAAAAGCTCGCACACACCTTGTGCCATGACTCTAAATTCTGCCTCTGCACTTCACCAGGCTACTACATTCTATTTTTTACTTCTCCAAGTAACCAAATTTTCCTTAACAAAGATACAATATCCAGATGTGGACCTTTTATCAGTTACTGATACTGCCCAGTCAGCATCTGTATAAGCTTCCACACGAATATTATCATGTTTGGAAAAAAAAGACCCTTTCCAGGAGAACATTTTAAGTACCTAAGAATCCGCATCACCACGGCCAAGTTTGTCTCATGAGGAGTATACATGAACTAGCTAACCACGCTAACCGTAACAACAATATTAGGACGAGAATGGGATAAATAAATGAGCTTCTCCACTAGTCTCTAATAACTCCCCTGTTAACAACAACTTCTTCACCATCATCACTAAGTTTTTGATTTGGCTTTAGAGGTGTGTTGCAAGTTTTACTCCCAAGCATCCCGGTTTCTTTCAACAAGTCAAGAATATATTTCCTCTAGCAGATGAAAATCCCATCCTTGGACCTGGCAACCTCAATACCTAGAAAATACTTGAGATTCCCCAAATCTTTTATTTCAAACTCGCGTACTAAATATTGCTTCAACTGGGGAATTTTCCCAATATCATCTCCTATAAGAACTATCTCATCCACATATACAATGAGGGCAGTTGTCTTACCATTAGAGGAATGTTTAACAAACAAAATGTGATCAACCTTACTCTATTTGAAGCCATATCTGAGCATTGCCTGAGTAAATCTCTCAAACCAAGCTCGTGGAGATTGTTTGAGACCATATAAAGACTTCCTAAGCCTATATACTTTACCCTCTATCTGATGATCCTCAAAGCCAGGAGAAATGTCCATATACACCTCTTCTTCTAGATCACCATGTAGGAAAGCATTCTTCACATCAAACTGGTGAAATGGCCAATCTAGATTAGTTGCAAGAGAGAGGAGTACCCTGACTGAAATCATCTTAGCCACGGTGCAAATGTCTCTTGATAATCTACTCCATAAGTCTAAGTAAAGCCTTTTGCCACAAGTCGAGCTTTGTAACGCTCAATTTAACCATCCGTTTTGTGCTTCACAGTATACACCCACTTACATCCCACAGGTCGTTTGCCCTTAGGTAACTTAGCCAATTCCCAAGTGCCATTCTTACGAAGTGCTCTAATTTTTTCTATCATGGAATGTTTCCACTCAGGAGTAGCAAAAGCATCCTGAAAATGATTGGATATACCAACAAAAGAAACTTTGGACACAAAAGCTCTATAAGAAGGAGACAAATTAGAGTAGGATACAAAGTTAGAGATAGGATGTTGAGTACAGCACCTCACACCCTTCCGTTTAGCAATAGGAATATCGAGATTAGAATACTCTGGAAAATCAAGGGTTTCAGAGTTACCTGGACACTCATTAGAAGAAGGAGATAGCAATGGCGGAGCAGAAGTGGTCTCTTGTATCCATGTAATTTTCTGTTTGTTTTTGTCTCTAACATAGACATTCCCTTGCTTGAGAACATTGGATTCCATATTGTCCACAATAGTTGGTTCATGTTCTACATCCTCACTACCACTAATGATCCAGGAATCTCTTCACACCAAGGCTCCCCTTGAAGGAATAACTGGGACACCGGAGAGGGCAAGAAGTAGGATTGGGACTCAAAGAAGGTGACATCTATGGAGACAAACCACTTACGAGATGGAGGATAATAATACTTATAGCCCTTTTGAGTAGGTGAATAACCCAGAAAGACACATTTAATAGAACGAGGATTCAACTTACCACGAGTAGGGGAATGGTTATGGACAAAGCAAACACACCCAAAGGTTTGAGGAGGAATGGAAAACACAGACTCAGAATCTAAGAACACCTAAAGGAGAGCTTGTTTGTGCAACACTTGGATAGGAAGACGATTGAAGAGATAGGTAGCAATGAGAACTTCTCCCCAATAAGACCGAGGCACCTGCATAAAAAGGATCATGCAACGAGTCATATCAAGAAGATGATGATTCTTACGCTCTGCAACCCCATTTTGCTGAGGGGTGTTGGTGCAAGATGTCTGATGAATAATGCCATGGGTGGAAAAATAGCTCGCTAGACTAGAATCAATGTACTCACCCCTATTATCATATTGCAATATTTTGACAACCGCACCAAATTGAGTACAAATCATTTGGTGGAAATTGCAAAACACAGGAAAAAACGTCACTTTTGTCTTTCATAAGATACACTCAAGTAGTACGAGAAAAATCATCTATTAGCGGAGGTGGCAGTGGTTGTTTGATGTGGTTTGGGGATTTGATTGATACCCGGGAGAGCCTTGTAACAACCCCGACCTCTGATTAGCCAACAAACTATGATTAAGTATGCCTAATAAGTAATTAAGATGAAATCCTGAGTTAATTACATGTGCATTACATTATTTGTGTTTATATCTGTCTGCTGTGGGAATATCTGTTTGTGTTTCTGTTTTGTTTTACGAATTAAAGGCCTTATCGGCATCCGATCATGAAATTGAGTTGATTTCTGTGTTAGTTAGAATTTTTAGAATTTTATGGTAGGTTCAATTGAAATTCGATTCAGAACGAAATAATTGGAATAATTAATACCTATTTGTCTAATGGTAAGCCAAATTAATTAACTTCTCTAATTAAACCTATCTAAGGCAATTGTTGACTTAAGGGCCATCACTTACACCCTCATTTCTCATCTTTTTGAGTTCAAACGTGAAAGAGAGAGACAGAGAGAGAGAGAGAGTAGAAAGAATTGAGTCTAAGCTAGAGAATTGGAGAGACTTGGAAGGGAAATTAAAGAATTAATTTGTGAGCTCAAACTTCTACACATCTAGGCCATAATTGAGCACCTAAGGTAAGAAATCAAACCCTTAGTTGTATAATTGAGTTAATTCATGTAAGAATTCAAGTGAAAGGGGTGGATTGACATGAGAATTAAGCTAGACTTAAAGAATTATAACTCAAACCATGCATGCATGCGTATGTCATGGCATTTTGAGGTAGTTTTCTAAGAAATTCTCTCATGCATGCCATTGTTCTAACTTTGTTTTGGGAATTCATCTTATTCTACACCATTTTATCTAAATTGATCATGTTTTGAGCAAGTTAGAGTTCATAGCATACATACATGATATGTATACACATTATTCAAGTTTGTTTTTGAAGAATTCAATTGCTTTGGGCTTTGATTTTGTGAAATGATCTTTACTTGATGATGATATATGAATTTTTAAATGTTTCTTAAGGTTTTTGGCCCAAATGAGCAAGTTTGAAGCTTTAAACTCATGGTTTGCATCTTGCACAACAATTTGAAAATTCTAGATTCTGCCTCTCCGCTCGAGCACAGATCCTGAGCTCAAGCGACCAAAAGTTGGCTCTAGTATAAAATGCATGCTCCCAGAAGTTCACATGTTTTGCAGACCGCTCGAGTGACAAGAGTTACACTCAAGTGAAGACCTCAGTCTCATGCTCGAGCGACTGTCGAGCGTGTGTCGAGCGGAAAAATCAAGCAACCAGTACTTTTGCAAGGTTTACAGACCACTCGAGCGCAGGAAGTTGCGCTCGAGCGACCACTCACATGTTTGGACGTCCGCTCGAGCGAAGGAAGTTCCGCTCAAGCAAGGCCCCAATTTTTAGCATATTTGCCCAAGTGTTGATCTACATGTTTTGGCATCCTCATTACATCCTAGGAATTCCTAAGCCATGATTAAGACATAAGAAGGAGGATAAGACTTAGAAACACACTAAGAATGAAATGAAATGAGTTAAGTTTTATCCGAGTGTGTGTTTCAAGTATGTATCTGTTTTATTTGTGTAGGTCACGCACCGTAAGCTCTTTGATTTGTCTGCTCTGTCTGTTTGCTTCTGGAGCCATCTGTGAGTAATAACTTAGTAAAGCTATGTTTAACTTTATTTATTTTCTGTATGATGAAATAAGATCTGCTTTATGAAATGATACATTCTGTACAATGAATGATTGTCTAAATTTTGACAAGTACTCGTGGCATCCTTAGCACAAGGCCTTAGCCCAGGGGTAAGAATACCGTGGTCTATGAGCACAAGGCCTTGCCCAGGGGTAATAATACTGTGGTCTCATGACCCTTGCCCGGGTGTAATAATACCGTGGTTTCATGGCCCTCACCCGAGGGCAACAATACCGTGGCTCAAGTATGTTGCAAGTTCTCGGTACCGGAGGTTCCTTATTGGAACTGGCAAACATGACCCTTTATACTATGTATTTGATTTATTAGCGCTAATGGATGTACCATGTATGATTAAGCATGAACTCTAATTTCTGTACAAGATTTGAATAAGAATATGATTATGAATCTGTTTCTGCTTTCTGAATCTGATATGGGACATCATTAATTTAACCCTTTACTCCGTTATTATTCACTGGGCTTCCGCTCACTATTTATATTATGTATGTAGGTAAGCAAGTGCGTGACCAGGCCTAAGCTGCTACCTGGAGAGTTTTGGGTCAATCAGCTACCGTGCCTCTCGGGGAGGTTCCTGCCTAAGAAGTCAAGTTTTGTGAATTATGTGAAAGATGTTTTCGTTTTGTTTTTGTCTAACTGTACATTGGGCTAAGTTCCTTATGATACATCTGTATGGTGATACATGATGCATGGAAGTTTGACATTATATATATAAGTTTTAAATTTTCTGTCTCATGTATGTCTACGCAGCTCTATGGACATTGTATTTTGTATATTTACTTCCGCAGCCCCTTATATTTTGTTATTCTATTCAGAGGCCTTTGGTAATCCAAAGGTTACTGGCCGGTTATGATGCTAAACCTATAGAGGCAGGTTTAGGTCGTGACAGAGTGGTATCAGAACACGTGTTCTACCACACACACGAGTCCATATGAGCTATAGGATGTCCTAGAAATGAATTAGGGGCATTCCATCTGCATGTGTGGGTGTGTGAACTATGAGAACTTGCACGAACTAAACTGAACTAATGTGAACACATATGAACCAAATTGATTTGGAATTGCACACAGAGAACAAGACTATTATGCCTATGTGATGTAGGACGAGTAGGGATTACTTTCCTACAAGTAGTGAGCCTGGTTTAAGTATACTGGCAGCAGCAACAATAGACTTATAGGGCTAGATTTGGTGGGATTTTGTGACTGCAAAAATATTTAAAAGAATAAGAGTTTAAGGGTTTGTAAAAGGGTAGGGTTTTGGGAATGAAAACACAAATGTTTAGGGGCAGTTGGGTGGTTGTTCTAAGCATTGTGAACAATGACGTGAACAGTAACCTTGCTGGATAGAAGAAGAAGAAAAAGAAAGAAAGAAAGAGAAGTGCTTCACCCTCACAAGGGATAGGCCAATCACACAAACACAATCTCAAATTTTCATAATATTAACTCTGCTCTTAAATCATTGAGATTACACATATATTTATAGGCTAAAGACTTTCCTAATTCTATAAGCACTATTTCTCAAATTTAGAAACTAAAAATATTTAGCAACTACTAATATTCTAGACCAACTATGACTTCTAATTCTACTTCAATCATAATAGGAAACTTTAATGACTTCTAATTCTACTTCATATCAAAATAGGAACTTGGACTTTGACCACTAAGATTATTTTAGACATAATAAAACCCATATTTAATAACCCAGTTAATAACTTGACCCAAAATAAAACCCATGGGCAACCCTACAACCCATGTCCAGCAAAACTGAAGTTACCATAATACCCTTAACTACTAAACACTACCATGGACACTTCTTTTTGGACCAAAAAGACTTCTTGACGAACATAGGACCCTTAGATTTTGTGTTGGGTTTCCACAACCTACCGTACTTGTTTAACCATGTAATAGATGTTGTATCACTATGTTTATTATTGTCCTGTTTACCTATAGCAGTGGAAAATACAAGAAGTAATGATGCCACTGAATCCTCTGAGGCCCAAATGAGTCGAATGGATCAGATGCTTGTAGTTTTGACTGAAGCAATGACGCAACAACAGAGGGAACAACCTTTGCCTCCTCCGCCTCCATCGATGCAAATTGAACTAGATAATAATGACATAATCAACTTAACCCAAAAGTTCATGAAGATGAAACCACCAACTTTCTTAGGTGGTCTTGAACCGTTGAGGGTAGAAACATGGCTACTTGAAATCGAAAAGCTATTTGAAGTGTTCCCCTGCTCCACGACTCAGAAAGTGATCTTGGCCACCTAAACCCTAAAAGATGAAGTTCGAAGATGGTGGTTGTTAATTCGAAACGACAATGGAAACATGACATGGGTTCAATTCAAGGAGATCTTCTATGACAAGTACTTCCCTCAGTGCTTTCGAGGTCGAAAAGTTTCTAAATTCCAAGAACAACAAGGCAACATGTCAATAGCAGAGTATGAAGCAAAGTTCACTGAATTGCCCAAGTTCGCTCCACACATGGTGGATACCGATTACAAAAAGGCACGAAAATTTGAAGGAGGATTGACATTGGAAATGTTTGACCGAGTTGACGTCTTGAAGTTGTCTACCTATGTGGAAGTATTAGACAGAGCATTGACGGTAGAAGCTACTTTAGCAGCTATAAAACAAAGTAAGGCCCCAACAACAACTGAATGGAGAGGTAAAAGATCTTGATCCAATTTTCGGAAGAGCCGCTTATTCTCCACAAACAAAAAGCAAAATACTAGATCTTCAAGCAATTCAAGCCAAAGTAGTGGGTCTATGTCAATTTGTTCAGAATGTGGAAGGAAGCATAAGGGCACGTGTTACTGTGCATCTGGTGCATGTTTTCGGTGTGGCAAGACCAGCCATATGATTAGAGACTGTCCGATGAGATTTGACAATGCTGCCCGACTCGCGGCAAGTTCTGCCAGATCCGCTCCTGCACCAAGAATGAATGAGAGAACTAATACCGAGAAAGAACCTTTAAGGCAAGGTCGAGTATTTGCACTAGTGCCTGGTGATGTACAGAACACCGAGTCAGTAATGTCAGGTATGATTTATATCTGTGCTCAGAATGCCTACATGTTGATAGATTCTGGTTCTACGCACTCTTTTGTGTCGCATGCTTTTTCCCAGAAATTAACTAGAACACTAGAGCCTATGAAGCACAGACGCCTCTCTGGAGGCAGCGTATGGGTGTCGGACATGGACATGCAGTGGACACGTGTCCGACACTCGACCTAACGTGTCCCCCCCCTTTTTTTTTTTTGAATTTTTGCAAGCGGACACTCTTTCGGACACTCTTGGACATGTTGTGGACACGTTGAAAACAGAAAGAAACCCTAACCAGGAGACAGAGAGAAACCCTAACCCATTGAAGATAGATAGAGAGAGAGAAAGAGAGAGGGGAAGAACTTATTAAAGCCTTAGATCGATGCTAGGTCTGTTCTTCTTCGTCTCTGATCGAGGCTAGATCAAGTCCTCTTCGTCTCTGATCGAGGTATGTTTTTCGTTTCTTTTGCGTCTCTCTGTTCGTCTCCTCTCTCTCTCTCTGTGTTCGTCTTCGTTCGTCTTCGTTCGTCTTCATCTCCTCTATCTCTGTTTGTCGCCTCTCTCTGTTCGTCACCTCTTGTTTACTTTTTCTCCTTTTTTTTGTTTGACTCTCTCTCTCTTCCCTCTTCCTTACCGTCTCTCTCCCTCTTTATTCTTTTTCTTTTTTTTACCTTTTTTGTAAATAAATAAAATAAATAAATAAAAATAATATATATTTTTTAATTTTACATATAATAAATAAATAAAATTATATATATTGAGCGTGTCCCCAACGTGTCATGTCCCCTATTTTTTAAAAATTTGCATGTCTACGTGTTCGTGTTGTGTCCGTGTTGTGTCCCATGTCCGTGTCCGTGCTACATAGACTAGAGCCTATGAATTATTTGTTATTTGTCTCTACACCATCTGGAGTTCTATGGTATGCACGTATGTGTATTCAACATGTGACATTGTGATTGATGATATGACATTATATGTTGATTTATTGCCATTGGGTGTTAAGCATTTTGACTGTATACTTGGTATGGATTGGTTGACAGTATTGTGCAACTATTGATTGTGTGAATAAAACTGTTGTGTTTCGACCACCAGGTGTGCCTGAGTTTGTGTTCGTTGGAAATGGGGTAGTTCCTCCGCCATACTTGATTTCATTTATGAAAGCCAGGAAGTTGTTGGGAAAAAGGGTGCCAAGGCTACTTGTGTTGTGTATTGACAGTATCTTCTGCTAGTGCTAATTGTGAATTTGTAATTTATATTGTTCAATAAGGATAGTTTGGTCCTTTAGGTTGTTAGGGTTTGTCTTCTATTAGCTTATATAATTGTACTCAGTTGATTGGTAAATCAATACAAGAATTCTATTCATTCTCTATTAACATGGTATCAGAGCAAAGTTGCGATCGAACCTAGGTTATTCTTGGCACCAGAAGTTGCACATCGCAGGTCTGCCTCTGTCTCTTTCGCATCGCAGAGCATCGTCGCAGCCTTCGTCTGTCTCTCTCTCTCGCATCGCAGAGCATCGTCCATCCCAGTGCTTGCAAGTGGTTCGTCTGTCTCTCTCTCGCATCGCAGAGCATCGTCCATCCCAGTGCATCGCAGCCTTCGTCTGTCTCTCTCTCTTGCATCGCAGAGCATCGTCCATCCCAGTGCATCGCAGCCTTTAGAGTGGTTTGATCATGTACTAGGGTTTACTTGGAATTTTGTGTTCAAAACCCACGGTTGGGTTGATAAACAGCGTCTCCACTTCTCTCTCTCTCTGGTACTGTTCACTTCCACTATTAATTTGAGTTATTGATTTGGGTACTGTTCACTTCCACTATTCATTTGAGTTATATGAGCATTTGGTGAGTTATAGAAATTGTATTTAGAGGAAAATTTGAGGGCTATTTGTTGATAAGTGTTGGAACAGTGAATTGAAATTTAGAAATATGGTTGAGGATAAATTGCAAGCTATCACTACTAAGTTAGATGGTACCAATTATTCTTATTGGTCTCATGTAATGAAGAATTTTATAATGGGTAAAGGCATGTGGAACTATGTTATTGGTGTAACTATTAGACCTGTGGAATCCAAAGAAACTGAGGCTGCTGTTTCTACATGGGATAAGGAAAATGCACAAATTCTTACTTGGTTTCATAATTCAGTTCAAACCACCATTGGTATGAATTTTTCCAAGTATTCTACTTCTAAACAAGTTTGGGACTATTTGAAAACTATGTACCTTGAGTCTAACTTTGCAAAACAGTATGAACTTGAGATGTCTATTCGCAGTGCTAGTCAAAAAGATAAGTCCATTCAGGAGTTCTACAATGAGATGACAACTTATTGGGATCAGCTTGCGTTAATGGAACCATCAGATTTGCAGTTACTTGACAGTTATACCAAGTATCGGGAGAAGCAACGTCATGTTCAGTTTCTTATGGCACTTCGTGATCAATTTGAGCCACTTCGGGGAGCTATTCTTCCTCGGTCCCCCTTACCTTCTGTTGATGGTGCTATCCGTGAGCTTATTGCGGAAGAAACTCAGTTTAAGGTGGCTCATGGTGTCCCTGCCTCCCAATCAGTTTTTGTCACTTCTCCGCTCTTACCTACCCCACCATCTCATTTATTTCAGGTTACTGGAAAGCCCAAGTCTCGGGTTTCCATGGATGAGTACAGCTTCTGTCGTCAGCGAGGCCATTGGAAACATGCTTGTCCTAAACTTTTACAGCCCAAGGGTCGTTCATATGGTTCACTATCCTCTAAGCCGTCATCTTCGGGATCTCGCTCATCTGCCGCCTTTTCTGCACCAATTTCTGAGAATGGGCCGTCTTCCAATATGCAGTCTATGTTTGAGCAGTTCAAGTCTTTCATGGTGGCCAATCCAAATCCTTCGTCCCAGGCCTCTGCTATGACTACCACTCAGTTAGGTTTGTCTAGTTCATCTTCTTCTTCAGGTAATATCCACACTTCGTGGATTTTAGATTCTGGTTGTTCACATCATATGACCCCTGTTGCATCTCTCCTTAGTAATTGTGTCTCCCCATCTTCTTCTATCACTATTGCTACTGCTAATGGTTCTTCTATGCCTGTACACTCTATTGGTTCTATTTCCTCTTCCCATTTGTCTCTTTCTCCTGTATTTTATGTGCCTCACCTTTTACTCAGTCTTATTTCTATTAGTCAATTATCTGATTCCGGTTTTGATGTTGTTTTCTCTTCTTCTCATTGTGTTGTGCAGGATCGGGTATCCAAGAGGCAGATTGGGATCAGGCGTAGAGTTGGAAGACTGTATATCTTGGACAGCTTGCATGTTCCTCCAAAAGTGTCTTCTACTGCATTGTCTTCTTTTTGTTTAAACAATAAGTCCTCTTTATTTTATATTTGGCATTCTAGGTTAGGTCATCTGTCGAGTGATCGTTTAAGGATGTTAGTTCGGTCTGGACATTTAGGCAGTTTTCCCATTGATAATATTTCTGAGTGTCGAGGTTGTAAACTGGCTAAAATGTCTGCTCTTCCTTTTAATAAAAGTAGTTCTATTTCTTCTTCTCCTTTTCATTTGGTTCATACTGATGTTTGGGGTCCTTCCCCTATAGTTACCAAGGGTGGTTCGCAATATTATGTGTCTTTTGTGGATGATTATAGTCGATTTACCTGGGTTTATTTGATGACCCGAAAATCTGATATTTACAAAATCTATTCTAATTTTCACTCCATGATTCGCACTCAGTTTTCCACCATGATCAAAGTTCTTCGTTCTGATTTGGGGGGTGAGTATTACTTGTCTGAGTTTGAGGAGTTTTTAGCTACTCATGGCACTATTCATCAGTTTTCGTGTTCTGATACTCCTGCCCAAAATGGTCGAGCTGAGCACAAACATCGCCATCTCCTTGATACTGCTCGCTCTTTGTTGCTCTCGTCTTTTGTCCCTTCTGTTTTTTAGGGAGAAGCTGTACTCACTGCTACATATCTTCTCAATCGAATGCCTACTCCTCTTCTCTTAGGCTCATCTCCGTATGAGCGTCTTCTTGGTGTTACTCCCAATTATTCTCTTCTTCGTATTTTCGGTTCTGCATGCTTTGTGCTTCTTCCTAAACGGGAGCGCTCTAAGCTTAGTTCTCGTTGTGTCCTATGTGTCTTTTTAGGGTATAGCATTACTCAGAAAGGTTATCGGTGCTATGATCCTACCACCAAAAAGCTATATGTGTCTAGGCATGTCACCTTTTTAGAAAAACTACCCTACTACACTATACCTTCCAACCCTGTCCCTATTACCAAGGATGAATTGGTTCACATTGACCCATTTCCTCCTGATGTTTCTCCTAATGAGTTTGTTTCTGATCTTGAGGTCCCTACTTTGCCTCGTACTAGCACTTCTGCTACCTCGCCAGGCACTTCCTCTCCCGCTTCCGCTTCCCCTGCTCCTCTTCTTGTTTATCAGCGCCGCACAGCACTTCCGAGCTCTCCTATCCCTCCAACTGTTTCTTTGGATCCCGCTCCTCTTGCACATCGCTTTCCAAAGCGAGACCATCATCCTCCGAACTGGTATGGTTTTGGTAATACATGTTTTTCTCTTTCCTATCAGTCTTTTCTTTCTTGTCTTCATACTTATTTTGAGCCCAGGTCTTACAAGGAAGCTTGTCATGATCCTAATTGGATTGCGGCCATGAATGACGAGTTAACTGCTTTGGCTGACACTCAGACTTGGGATTTGGTTCCAATCCCTGCTGACAAGAATATTATAGGATGTAAATGGGTCTATAAGGTCAAAACCCTTTCTGATGGTTCTTTGGAACGGTACAAAGCTCGTTTGGTTGCCCAGGGCTTTTCTCAGGAGTATGGGATTGATTACGATGAGACTTTTGCCCCTGTTGCCAAGATGACTACTGTTCGTACTCTTATCTCTGTTGCTGCTGCCCATCACTGGCCTTTGTTTCAACTCGATGTCAAAAATGCTTTTCTGAATGGGCATCTTACTGAAGAAGTGTATATGCGCCCTCCACCGGGTCTCTCTCACCCTCCTGGTGTTGTTTGTCGTCTTCGCCGTGCTCTATATGGTCTCAAGCAGTCTCCTCGGGCTTGGTATGAGCGCTTTCACTCTGTTGCTCTTCAGCTTGGTTTTCGCCCTAGTCATCATGATTGTGCTCTCTTTGTTCGGCGCACTGCTGTTGGCCTTGTTCTCCTTCTCTTATATGTGGATGATATGATCATTACTGGTTCTGATTCTAGTACTATTGAGGAGGTTAAGCATCAGTTGTTTCAGGAGTTCGAGATGAAGGATTTGGGCCCTCTTTGGTATTTTCTTGGTATTGAGGTTGCTACTTCTCCTACTGGGTATTTTCTCTCTCAGACTAAATATGCTCGTGATATTCTTTCTCGTGCCAATCTCACTAATGACAAAATTGTTGACACTCCTCTTGAGTTGCATGCTAAGTTTTCGGCTTCTGATGGCGTTCCTCTTGAGGATCCCACTATGTATCGCGAGTTGGTTGGGTGCCTTGTTTATCTCACCGTTACTCGTCCGGATATCTCCTATGTTGTGCACATTCTCAGTCAGTTTGTTTCTGCTGCTCGTTCCACCCATTGGGCTGCCTTACTCCGTACTCTGCGTTACCTTCGTGGTACTTTGTTACATTGTTTGCTGTTATCTGCCTCTTCGGACTTGACTCTTCGTGCCTATGCTGACGCTGATTGGGCAGGCGACATCTCTGATCATAAATCCACTTCTGGTCTTTGTGTTTTCCTCGGCGATTCTCTCATATCCTGGAAAAGTAAGAAACAGTCTGTTGTTGCTCGTTCCACCGCTGAGGCTGAGTATCGTGCCATGGCTCATGCTACCTCCGAGATCGTTTGGCTTCGGTGGCTTCTTTCTGATATGGGTGTCTCTCTTTCTGATCCGACTCCGTTATATTGTGATAATCAGAGTGCTGTCCAGATTGCCCATAATTCAGTATTCCATGAGCGGACCAAGCATGTTGAAATAGATTGTCACTTTGTCAGACAGACAGCATCTTCAGGCTGGCACTTTTGTTCGCTCTTCTCTTCAGTTGGCCGATTTTTTTACGAAGACTCACACTATTGCTCGTTTTCGTTTTCTTCTTGGCAAACTTTCAATGCTTTCTGCGCTCGCATCCTCAGTTTGAGGGGGGGTGTGAATTTGTAATTTATATTGTTCAATAAGGATAGTTTGGTCCTTTAGGTTGTTAGGGTTTGTCTTCTATTAGCTTATATAATTGTATTCAGTTGATTGGTAAATCAATACAAGAATTCTATTCATTCTCTATTAACACTAATGTGGAAACCATCCCTTTTGTTTGTGAATTTCCTCATGTATTTCCAAATGATTTACCCAGGGAGTTAATTGATAGGGAAATTGAGTTTACTATTGATGTAGCACCTGGAACACAACCTATTTCTAAGACCCCTTAGAGAATGTCAATATCAGAACTAAAAGAATTGAAAATCCAACTTCAAGAACTGTTAGACAAGAAATTCATCCGCCCGAGCACTTCACCTTGGGGTGCTCCAGTTTTGTTTGTTAAAAAGAAAGATGGGTCCTTGAGATTATGTATAGATTACCAGGAATTGAATAGAATAACTATCAAGAATAAATATCCATTGCCCTGGATAGATGATTTATTTGACCACCTTCAGGGAGCCCAAGTGTTTTCTAAAATTGACCTTCGATCGGGACTATCATCAATTGAAAGTTAAGGCACAAGACATTGAGAAAACCACTTTTCGAACTAGATATGGGCATTATGAATTTTTAGTCATGCCATTTGAGGTAACGAACGCACCTGCCGCTTTTATAGACCTAATGAACAGGGTTTTCCAACAATTTCTTGATGAATTTATAGTTGTGTTTATTGATGATATCTTGATTTACTCCAAAAGCAAGGAAGAACATGAAAATCATCTGAGAATTGCCTTACAGATTTTAAGAGACAAGAAGTTATATGCAAAATTTTCCAAATGTGAATTTTGGCTTTACAGTGTAGCATTTCTGGGCCATGCAATCAATAAAGGCGGCATCTCTGTTGACCCATAGAAAATTGAAGCTATTGTAGATTGGCAAAGACCAACCAATGTATCAGAAGTTCGAAGTTTCTGGGGCTTGCAAGCTATTATCACCGATTTGTGACAGATTTCTCCAAGCTTGCTTTGCCATTCACTCAACTAACACAGAAAACCACACCATTTGATTGGAATGATCAAAGAGAGTCTGCTTTCCAAGAGTTAAAGACCGGGTTGGTAATTGCACTGATTTTGACTTTGCCTAATGGAACTGACGGGTTTTAAATTTATAGTGACGCTTTCGTACAAAGGTTTGGGATGTGTGCTAATGCAAAATGGGAAAGTGATCGCTTATGCTTCTCGACAACTTCGCCCTCATGAAAAGAATTATCCGACCCATGACCTTGAACTAGTAGCTGTGGTCTTTGCCTTAAAAATTTGGCGACACTATTTGTATGGTGTGACTTGTGAAGTGTACACGGACCATAAAAGTTTGAAATATTTCTTCACCCAAAAGGAACTGAACATGAGACAATGGAGATGGTTAGAGTTGATAAAAGATTATGACTTACAAATTTTATACTATCCGGGGAAAGCAAACACAGTTGCGGATGCTTTGAGCTAAAAATCCATTGGCAATTTATCATGTTTGCTTACCAGGCAGAAAGAGTTGTTATGTGACTTGGAGAAGAATGAAATTGAAATTGTACTGCGTGAACAAGACGGGATCTTAGCCGCCATTTCCGCTCAACCTGTAATCATTGAAGAAATTAAAGAGAAACAGCTTGACGATGAGTTTTTGAAGAAGATTGTTGATGACCTTGAAACAAAACTGAGGCCGGGATTTGTGTATGATGATAATGTGTTGAAATTTCAGAATAGACTTTGTGTACCGGATTATTCTGACTTGAGAAAACGTGTTATGACTGAGGCTCACAATTCGAAGTTTGCTATGCACCCGGGTAATACGAAAATGTACAAGGATCTAAAACAGAATTTCTAGTAGCCTGGCATGAAGAAAAGCATTGCTGAATTTGTAGCCAGAAGTTTGCATTGCCACCAAGTTAAAGCTGAACATCAACGACCCACTGGATTATTTCAGTCGCTTCCAATACCAGAATGGAAATGGGAGCACATTACCATAGACTTCATTGTGGGATTGCCTCGTTTCTCTCGAGGTATGGACTCTATTTGGGTCATAGTTGATCGTTTGACTAAATTTGCTCATTTTCTGCATGTTAAAACTTTTTACAATGCGGATAAGTTAGCTAACATTTATATGAATGAGATTGTGGGATTGCACGATTTGCCAGTATCCATTGTATCTGACAGAGATTCTAAGTTCATGTCAAGATTCTGGCAGAGTCTACAACAGGCTTTGGGAACTGAACTGCGACTGAGCAGTGCCTACCACCCACAAACAGACGGCCAAACAGAATGAACCAATAAGACTTTGAAAGATATGCTATGGATGTGTGTGTTGGACTTCCAAGGGAATTGGGAGACTTACCTTCCTCTGGCCGAGTTTGCATACAACAACAGTTATCATTCAAGTATTGGAATGGCTCCTTATGAAGCTTTGTATGGTAGAAAGTGCCGATCTCCAATTTGCTGGGCTGAGGTAGGTGATAGACCATTGTTGGGACCAGAACTTGTGCAAGAAATAACTGAAAAAGTGAAACTGATCCAACAACGTTTGAAAACTGCACAAAGCCGCCAAAAGAGTTATGCGGATGTCCAGAGAAGAGACAGAGAGTACGAGGTCGGTGATCACGTATTTATAAAAGTAACTCCAATGAAAGGTCAGACACGATTTGGGGTGAAAGGAAAACTAACACCAAGATACGTTGGCCTATATGAAGTCTTAGAGAAAATCAACTCAATAACATACCGAGTGGCCTTACCTCCAGTTATGGAGAATATGCACGACGTTTTTCATGTTTCAATGCTTCGGGATTATTTAAGAGATCCATTGCACGTTATTGAGACGACACACGTACTTTTGAAGGAAGATTACACATTTGAAGAATGGCTAATCCAAATTGTTAACCAAAGAATTAAAAGATTGAGAAACGACGAAATTCCGTTAGTGAAAGTTGATTGGTAGGATCATGGTGGAACCTATGTGACATGGGAAATAGAAGAATATATGATGAAGTGATACCCTGAGTTGTTTCCTTTGGACCTGGTATTCTTCAAAAACGAAGGTACTTCGAGTTTGGAGGACCAAACTTTTTAAGGGGAGAAGACTGTAACAACCCCGACCTCTGATTATCCGATAAACTATGATTAAGTATGCCTAATAAGTAATTAAAATGAAATCTTGAGTTAATTACATGTGTGTTGCATTATTTGTGTTTATATCTGTCTGCTGTGGGAATATTTGTTTGTGTTTCTGTTTCGTTTTACGAATTGAAGGCCTTATCAGCATCCGATCATGAAATTGACTTGATTTCTGTGTTAGTTAGAATTTTTAGAATTTTATGGTAGGTTCAATTGAAATTCGATTCGGAACGAAATAATTAGAATAATTAATGCTCATTTGTCTAACGATAAGCCAATAATTAACTTCCCTAATTAAGCCTATCTAAGGCAATTGTCGACTTAAGGGCCATCACTTACAACCTCAATTCTCATCTTTTTGAGTTCAAATGTGGGAGAGAGAGAGAGAGAGAGAGAGAGAGAAGAATTGAGTCTAAGCTAGAGAATTAGAAAGACATGGAAGGGAAATTAAAGAATTAATTTGTGAGCTCAAACTTCTACACATCTAGGCCATAATTGAGCACCTAAGATAAGAAATCAAACCCTTAGTTGTGTAATTGAGTTTGTAGCGATCCCGGTTTCGATCATTCTTTCATGTTTTGCCACTTCGACTGGGCCGGTCGGGGGTCGAGCTGCCCGGTCAGCTCGCGGGGGTCCAGGGGGCAGCGCCCCTTGGCGGGTCCTAGGGCAACGCCCTAGCGGGGTTGAGGGGCAACGCCCCCAAAACAAAAATGCAAAATGCATTCAAAGTTGCTTGTTCACTCGAGCGGCTGTTTATGTGCTCGAGCGGAGAATGTTTGGTTTCAGAAATTTGACCTGTCTGTAAAAGTACTGGGTTAGTATATTTGACGCTCGAGCGGGGCATTCTACACTCGAGCGGACCATATTATATCAATTTGGGTACTCTCAAATAATCCAAAAAGCCAAAAAGTTACTCAAAAAGTTAAAAAGTTAACACTATTCACCAAAAGTCAACAATTACGGCTGCACAACTCCCAATTCAAATTTTCCTCTAAAAACCAATTTTCACAATTTTTTATTACACATTTTTCCATAAAAAGTCAAAAAGTTAACCCAAACATCCATATTTTCAACCTCAGTTTTTTAGTCAAAAAAGACAAAAAGTGTACTTATTTAGTCTTCCCAAACTTGGCCTAAAACTCTCCAAAATTCCAAATCGGGAGCTTCTCTCTCTAGAAGTCATCTTCTCTCTTTGATTTCTCCAAATCTGACGCAGCGGAATAAATCACACGAGACTAGATATCGTTCTAGTAGAGGAGAATTCTTGAATCCACAAGAACACCCTTGAATCCACAAGAAAGATAGAAGAAAAGCTCTTTAAAATATTATTGAATGAATCAATTACATATGCTTGTAGGCTTATTTATAATAAACTAAACCTAATACTTGTAGGAAAAGTGAATAAACTAAACCTAATGCTTGTAGGAAAAGTGATTCCAAAATAAACTAGGAAACTTAAATCAACACAAACTAGGAAACCTAAGAGAATAGGAAACTAAAATTCTAAACTATTTAAAATCCTAGTCAAAATCTAATTCTAAAATAACAAAATTAAGAAATCTAATAATTTTAAAATATTTATACTAAATTAGAAAAATCCTAATAAAATAATATATCAAAAATATTAAAAATAAAAGGATAAAAATTCTTAAAATCTTGTCCTACATCAAAATCCATTGGGATTTAGACCTAAGTTCTTCACCAAAGTTGGTTATCATCTCGAGGGCTTCGTTGTGTGCGGTGAAGATCGAGTTTCGACACCGTTGATTTTGGAGGTTCCATCTCATTTCTTCTTCAAAAACTTGAGGTAGGGATTTTGTTAGAGTTATATATATGTTTTTGCAAGATCTAGATGATTTTCGAAATCAACCTTTGATTAGCTTTGAGAAATTGATTGTTGATTTCAAGAAGATAAGTGATTTTGAAAGAGGGTGTAATTTCTTTTCCTTTCAAAATAGAAATTGAAGGTTTTGAACCATATTGATTGAAGAAAGATGATTTTGGGGAGATTCTTCTAAATATTTTGGAGATGAATGGTTTTGGTGAGAAAACCTAGAAATTGGGTCTTTTCTTTGAAAGATGTTGAAAATCCTTGGAAGATGTTGTCATATTTATTTTGTGTACCAAAATAAATGGATGTTTTGAAAATTGTTTATTTATATATAAATGACGAATTTTGTGAAAAAAAATGAGAAATGTTGTTTATTTTGGAAATTGTTGTCAAAATGTTGATTTAGTCTTGAATTGACTAAATTGATGAGATTGCTCGAAATGTGGAAATTACGTTATTCTCTTGAATGAATTGGATATAAAAGTATATATATATTCATCTTGTGGAATTGTGTTGAAAAGAGGATTGGGAATTTTGATCACAATGGTATATTGTGTGGAACAATTGAATGTGGAAGAAATGTTGCATTGCATTATTAAACATACATTGGCATTTCAATTTATTGGACTCTGTTAAGCTTTGGAAATTTGCATTGAGAAAAGAATGTTGGGAAATGGGTTTTCATGAAATGGTTTTGGGGTAAATACGGTGGTAAGTCTTGATAGGTGGTGTAGATGAAATTGTTTAAGTTGGCCTGAGTGTCCTTGGTGAAAGACCAAAAGTCACGTGGATAGGTGTCAAGCCTTCTGGTTAATACCAGTAAAAATGACAATTGGTAGTACTTGTATAGTCTACTTGCAGATACCGACTTAGGGATTACCAGAGTTGTATTTACCGCCCCCTTGAATTAAATTGATAAATTTTGAACAGTTGAAGTTGCATAACATCATTGAGCATGATGGTTTTCAAAAGATGAAGATATATTTTATTTTCAAAAAGGCATGGCATGGCATGTGCATTCATCTCTTGAGACTTGTATAAAATGTATATACTTTGTTAAGGATTTCCTACTGGGCTTTATGCTCACCCTACTGGATTTTTGTACAGGAAAAGACATGGTGAATCCGCCTAATTGAGGGCGTGGAAATGTGTGTGTTAAAAGCACTAAAGTTCTCATTTGTTGTGATCCTATTTGTAAGCTAAGGACTATGTATGTATGGGTTTGAATAACCACTTTGTGTACCGGGCTTAAGCCTTGGAAGATTGTAAACCCTTAAGAGTGCTTATTTGGTTATTTACTTCTTGTTGAATCAATGTAATATCGCATGAGGAACTATTATTATTATGTAATGCAAGTATGGGAAGTTACATTTGGTTTTTCTTTAAGAGAGCCATGATTGTTGCATTATCATTTGGGCTAGAAATTTGGGGAGTTACAGAGTTAATTCATGTAAGAATTCAAGTGAAAGGGGTGGATTGACATGAGAATTAAGCCAAACTTAAAGAATTATAACTCAAACCATGCATGCATGCATATATCATGGCATTTTGTGGTAGTTTTCTAAGAAATTCTCTCATGCATGCCATTGTTCTAACTTTGTTTTGGGAATTCATCTTATTCTACACCATTTTATCTAAATTGATCATGTTTTGAGCAAGTTAGAGTTCATAGCATACATACAAGATATGTATACACATTATTCAAGTTTGTTTTTGAAGAATTCACTTGCTTTTGTGCTTTGATTTTGTGAAATAATCTTTACTTCATGATGATATAGTTGAAAAGCTCAACCCACACTTCTCCTTAAAACCCAAGTATTTTGGAGGGCGAAACAAGAGCCTTATAACCAACTCAGATGGGGCAATTCCAGGCAATGTGGGACGCATTCCAACAGATATGGCCCAAAAGAGCAAGTTTCAAGCATTAAACTCACGGTTTGCATCTTGCACAACAATCTGGAAATTCCAGATTCTGCCTCTCCCCTCAAGCGACAGATCCTGTGCTCGAGCAACCACTCTATGTTTTGCACCTCCGCTCGAGCGACCAAAAGTTGGCTCGAGCGTAAAATGCATGCTCCCAGAAGTTCACATGTTTTGCAGACTGCTCGAGTGACAAGAGTTGCGCTCGAGTGAAGGCCTCAGTCTCAAGCTCGAGCGTGCGCCGAGTGGAAAAATCAAGCAACCAGTACTTTTGCAAGATTTACAAACCGCTCGAGGAAAGGAAGTTGCGCTCGAACGACCACACACATGTTTAGACATCCGCTCGAGCGAAGGAAATTGCGCTCGAGCGAGGCCCCTGTTTTTAGTATATTTTCCTAAGGCCTTGTTTATCATAACCTAAAAAAGCCAAAAAGTCAAAAAGTCACTATCCTATTTAAGTCGCATCATCTTATTTAAGTCACATCACCTCTCTATCACATCACTTCAAACCCAACCCATACCCAACCCATATTTCTTAAAAAGTCAAAAAGTGCACTTATTTAGATCATCCCAAACCACCCCTAAGTGTTGACTTGCATATTTTGGCATCCTCATTGCATCCTAGGCATTCCTAAGCCATGATTAAGACATAAGAAGGAGGATAAGACTTAGAAACACACTAAGAACGAAATGAAATGAGTTAAGTTTTATCCGAGTGTTTGTTTCAAGTATGTATCTGTTCTATTTGTGTAGGTCACACACCGTAAGCTCTTTGATTTGTCTGCTCTGTCTATTTGCTTATGGAGCTATCTGTGAGTAATAACTTAGTAAAGCTATGTTTAACTTTATTTACTTTTTGTATGATGAAATAAAATCTGTTTTATGAAATGATATATTCTGTACAAAGAATGTTTGTCTAAATTCTGACAAGTACTCGTGGCATCCTTAGCACAAGGCCTTAGCCCGGGGGTAAGAATACTGTGGTCTATGAGCACAGGGCCCTTTCCCGGGGGTAATAATACCGTGGTCTCATGGCCCTTGCCCTGGAGTAATAATACCATGATTTCATGGCTCCTCACCCGGGGGTAACAATACCGTGGCTCAAGTATGTTACAAGTTCTCGGTACCGAAGGTTCTTTATTGGAATTGGCAAGCATGACCCTTTATGCTCTGCATTTGATCTGTTAACACCAATGAATGTACCATGTATGATTAAGCATGAATTCTGATTTCTGTATAAGATTTGAATAAGAATATGATTATGAATCTGTTTCTGCTTTGTGAATCTGATATGAGACATCATTCATTTAACCATTTACTCTATTATTATTCACTGGGCTTCCGCTCACTATTTATATTATGTATGTAGGTGAGCAGGAGCGTGACCAGGCCTAAGCTGCTGCCTGGAGAGTTTTGGGTCAGCCAGCTACCGTGCCTCCCAGGGAGGTTCCCGCCTAAGAAGTCAAGTTTTGTGAATTATGTGAAAAATGTATTCGTTTTGTTTTTGTCTAACTGTACATTGGGCTAAGTGCCTTATGATACATCTGTATGGTGATACATGACGTATGGAAGTTTGACATTATGTGGGTGTTTGGGAAGTTGCTATTTTAGTAGGCTATTTTAGTTTTGGCCTATTTTAGGAGGCTAAAATTTTTGTGTTTGGGAAGATAGTTGGATTTTTTTGTAGTTGGATGTGATATTTGTGAGAGAAAAAGTGAAATGATTATGGATTTGATGTGACATTTTGTCTTATTGATTATTTTAGTCTATTTTGTTCTTTAGTGCTATTTTAGCCAAAAAAAGCCAAAAAAGCTACTTCCCAAACACTCCCTATATATATATATATAAGTTTTAATTTTTCTGTCCCATGTATCTCTACATAGCTCTATGGACATTGTATTTTGTATATTTGCTTATGCAGCCCTTTATATTTTGTTATTCTGTTCAGAAGCCTTTGGTAATCCAAGGATTACTAGCCGATTACGATGCTAAACCTATAAGGGTAGGTTTGGGTCGTGACAAGCCTCCAAGACAATAGTGACCAAGATATCTACATACACTTGCCAGCTTCAGCAATAGGTTAGTGCATGGCGGTGATCTACCAGGTTTCTCTTAACCTCTAAACTCCTTAATACTTCAGCCCTTAGTTACTTGGAATGCAAATCAATTTGGTATTCTCTGTTTCAGAATTTACCTAGTACTTCAGTTCTTGATATTCTCTGTTTCAGATTCAATTCATTATTCAAATAATAAGAAAAGACTTGTGAAGATCTTACTGCTATCAACAACTTTAGGAATCCTTACCTTGGGCACAGTATGTGGGTGCATAATAATGAAGATAAAAGGAAAGAGAAGAGGTAAGCGTTCTTATCCACTAAATATTCTTCTAATAATCGTTTCTGAGTTAAATCATAGATCCCAAGCATTAAACTATTACATAAAAATCATGTATAAAGCATTTCCCAAAAAAAAAAGGTTAACTCGACTAGCCCTGTTAACAGCTCTAAAAGGGCAGAAAGAAGGCTTGGAATTACCTTTCTTTGATTGCACAACTGTTGTTGCTGCTACTAGCAACTTCTCCGATGCAAATACGATTGGAGAAGGTGGCTGGGTCCTGTTTATAAGGTAAGATATGATATGTCCAGTTGTGTAGTTAAGAATAGATTGTATTGTTGTGCACCTTATATATGACACCTACAGGGCAAATTGTCCACGAAACAAGAAATAGCAGTGAAAAGGCCGTCAAAAGGTTCGGGACAAGGCCTCGAAGAGTTTGAGAATGAAGTTACCTCAATTTCCAAACTTCAACATAGGAACCTTGTTAGGTTTCTTGGATGTTGCATTCAAGGAGAAGAAAGGATGTTAATCTATGAGTACATGTGCAACAAAAGTTTAAATTATTTTATTTATGGTTTGTGCCTCTAAACCCTTTATATTTTGGATTTGCTTGGTCACCTGCATATCGCTTTCCTACATGGTCACTAACTTATGCATCTTAAAATTTACAAAGGTTCAAAATGATGTGCAGATTAGGATAGAAGTGCATTACTGGCTTGGCAAAAGAGGTTTGAGATTGTCATGGGGATTGCACGGGGACTTCTATATCTCCACCAAGATTCTAGATTAAGAATAATTCACAGGGATCTCAAAGCAAGCAATATTCTGCTAGACAATGATCTGATTCCAAAAATTTCAGATTTCGGCTTAGTAAGAATTTTCGAAGGAGAACAAATTTGTACAAAAACAAAAAGAGTCATTGGAACATAGTAAGTTCTATTTACTTAAAATTAAATCAAAATTTTCTATCATTCAGAAGACTTTATGGTTGCAAATTCTTGCAATGGCTATATGTCTCCAGAGTATGCAATTGACGGGAAATTCTCTGTGAAATCTGATGTATTTAGTTTGGGTGTGCTTTTGCTAGAAATAGGGAGTGGCAAAAGGAACAGGGTTTTCATCATCCTAATCACCACCACAATCTTCTAGGGCATGTAAGTACTAGAATAGTTATCTCTCTCTATATATATCTGTGTATATCTGTCTATCCCCGTGGCTATCTAACTTGATGCATAGCTACTGTTTCTTGAGGACGACAAAATATATGCTCTGCGAAGAAAATAAATAAACTAAGTGCATAGTTTGCAATTACTTTAGGCATGTTTGCTGTGGAATGAAGACAGGGATGGAACTAATGGATGCATGTTTGAAGGATTCATGTGTTGAATCTCAAGTACAGAGATGTATTCAAGTGGGCCTATTATGTGTTCAGAAACTCCCACAAGACAGGCCGGCAATGTCATCTGTAGTGTTCATGTTGGGAAACGAGGAAGCAATATTGCCTCAGCCTAAACAACCTGGTTTCTTCATCGAAAGAAGTTCCATTGATACAGATACTGCATCAAGAATTGAAGAATTTTATACGAATGGTGAAGTAACCATAACAATACTGGATGCTAGATAGAGTATTCATCGCAGTTGTTAATATGATTTTAGAAATTGATGATTCAACTTCAGAAGTTTTGTGGACTTCATTTTGTTTCTTAAAAGCACCGAGCTCAAAGTCTTAAATTTTCTGTTTATTTATTATTTGGTTTCAAATATCAAATCCCTCTCCTCTATAATAAGATACAGTAAATCCCATGGATCTTCTGTAAGTAAATTAACCACCAAATCATGATATGAGAAGCACCTAGATTTTCTGATGGGCAAAATGTATAACGTGACTGCATCAATAACTAAAATATAGAACAGTGACTCATTAAGTAATGTTTCACTCAGCACAAACATTTCCAGTACCCAAACTTTACATAAAGACTATTCCATGGCCAAAAGTTTGGCATTGCGATTGGTTTTGGCACGGTTTCAGTTTTTTAGTCCTGTAAAGTGGGCCAAAATAAAATTTAGACAAGCTTGTCAAGGCAGCTCTTCCAGAAAATTCAAGGACAGTGTTCTACTAGTTCAAAAAATGAAATTTCTAGAGAAGAAGATCCCCCAAGTATCATCTGAATTCAAGAGAGAGAAAAAATTCCACCCTCAAACAATCCTCATAGAAATTAACCCAGGTTACTAAAACATCATAAATCATAGCTCAAGTCACCTGAACAAAGGCTTGATTGCAATTATTTGGGGCTTTAGAATTACATAAAACTAAAACGACAATAAAAGATAACGAGAATAAAGAATTTATCATAACTACATACCAAACTAAGTAATATTTCAGTTTGAAATTAGTGGTATACCAATGTCACTTCCATCAGATATGAACAAGTGGTTATGCTTTCTATAGTTAAAAAACATCTTGACAAGTCACACTAGTTTCCATTCCATCCAAATATAAACACATATTCAAAGTGATTTATTGAACAATAACCCAATATGCCATCAACATAAGTACGAATTTGATTACATTGGGATTTTGAAAAGAAGTATAGTTTGAATAGCCATGGCAGAGGCTGGCCATTTGCTCCAATTCACTTCATTTTATGCTTTGATTGAACAACGATAAAATTGAAAAAACATTGTGTCACCAATTATATGGGGGAAACCATTTGAAAGTTTTAACACTGCATAAAATTATCTGTCAGTAATTGTTATCAATGTCACAAAAATTTCAATGAAATGACAATGAAAACAAAGTAAGTCAGCAAGTCCACTATTCAAAATCACAGGCTTTTCATCATCAGGCTTGAATGCAAATTAAATGGACCGCAAATTTATACCATGATATTCTTACGAATATCAATTGTGCAAATGATACTAAACATTTGATGGCAATGCAGAGCTACGAAAGTGAGGGTCATTAGCAATAAATATAACAGGGTGCCACCAATATTTAAGGGTCAAGCGACAAAGTGTAGACAGCATATATATATATACATATGTTTTTAGCATTTTCCTATATATACATTTGAGAGTTTGAGAAAAGAATGGCAAACCGTAATTGCAGAATCGAAGCTGTCAGTTCTTCGATTTGTAGTCTGTTCTGTCAGTCTACATTTTGAGTTAAATTTGATTTTCTTTCAGTTTGGTTGCTGAGAAACTAGGGAGAAAAGGGAGAAGTTATTGGTTGGTCTGGACACCGCCAGGTGGTGGCCATGGTATTGTGATTGATGGAGTAGGCGGTGCTTAATTTTATGTCGGATGACTGAGAAGAGGAGCATGGTGGATGGTGGATTGTGATTGATGAGGGACATTATCACATGGCGCCCTAAAAGCACCAAATAATTTTTCGAGAAAAGGTAGGTGTACACTGGAAAGGTATCTCTCGATTCACTATTAAAACCCAAAACCGGTTACGAGCTGCAGAGTAGTGACTCATCCCAAGTACATTTAAAAAAGGGTAAACTATCAATAGGTCCTACTTTGGAGACTTATTATTCAATAGGTCCTACTTTGGAGACTTATTACCCATTAAGCCTTATTTGATAAATTTATTAAGTGATAAAGATAAATTTATCAGTCTTTTATTTTTATGAATAAATTTATAGTGATAAATTTATCAGTCTCTTTGTTTTATGAATAAATTTTTAGTGATAAATTTATCACTCTCTTATTTTTATAGTGTTAAATTTATTAGTTAGGACCTGTAGGTAAATAAGTCTAGTTAATAGGACTAATTGGTAAGTACCCCTTTAAAAAACCTTTCCGCATCGCTCTCAATGAATTTTAAATAAAATTATAACTAAAAAATTTTTCTTTTATTATTGGATAAATTATAAATATATTTTTTTAAATTTACTTAAAATACGCATTACTTCCTATGATTTAAAAAATTATAAATATCTCATTCTCAAAAATTTTTATTTAACAGAATTAATTGAAAAAGGAAAATTTCTAACTGATCACCTATATAACAATAAAATTATTTGAATTATTAATTAAAATAAAATTTTAACATTATTAAAAACTGTTAATTAACTTGATGATTTATTAATAAAATGACATATTTGTTATGTAATTTCTAGATGTAATTTAAGTAAATTTCAAAAGGTGTATTTATAATTTTTTCCTTTATTATTTTAGTTAGCATTTATATATATATATATATATATACTTATCAGGCTCTTTATTTTAAAATTTAATTTTATAAAAAATTCATTTTTATTGAGTGGTCAACCGAATGAATGACCGAGTGATCGATCACTTGATGAAAATTGTCAACTTTAAGAGATACTAGACGATCAATCGGGTGGAAACTAGATTTTGCTACATATATGCCGTCCTATTCTTTTAAAAAAATATATTTAACAGCCAACCGTGGTTGTTTGGCTAGACAAAAGAAAAATATATATATTTAAAATTTGTATTGTCCTCCAAAAAAAAAAAAAAAAAAAATAGAAGAAGAAGAAGAAGAGGAGAAAGAAGTTGTTTTGATCCACCACTTGGTGGAAAGTGTCAGTTTTACTTTTGGGTAGTCGACTGGGTGGTCGACCACTTGATGAAAAAATAAGTGTATAAATTGTAAATAATATATTGCTACATCAAGCGATGTACTATAGCAATCACAAATTTTGAAAATATGTAGGAAGGCTATAGGAGGCAGATTTTCCTACGTTTGCTCTATATTTTGGTCTAGAAATAAGTTTGATGAGACTGATGTGAATGTTCTTGCGGGAGATCAGTAAACAATGTAGCTGTTTGGGATGAAGGTTTGGATGAGGATGGCGTTATTTTAGCCACAAAAAGACAAAATAGATTTTTTAGTCTTCAGGTTAAAAGTTGTCACATCAATCCATAATCATTTTTATTTTTCTCACACAAAAGTCAAAAAAGCCAAAAAGTTCATCCCAAATGAGACTATTTTAGCTAAAAGGCCAAAAAGTCAATCCACATCCCAAACGAAGCCAATGTTGCACATGGCCTAACTTTGTTTGGTAACCTAGAAAAAAAAAGAGAAAAAAAGAATTGAAAGAAATCAAATCAAAAGAAAATAAAAGAAAATAATTTTACAAAAAAAAATAAATAAATAAATGAAATGATTACGTAAGTTAAGAGAGAAAAGAAAATAAAATATTGTGAAAATAAATTTTAAAAAAAATGAATTTCTCTCTTAGATTGTTTGATTAAGTTATATATAAAAAAAATAAAAAAATAAAAAAATAAAAAATTGAAATGAAATGATATCATGTTATATTATTAAATTAACCTATTGGTGTTCGGTTTTTTTTTTTTTTCTCCATATCTAAAAGAGTAATTTTGATATTATAATAAAATAGTATTTAGTTGGTTTCTTTTCTCTCAAAATCTATCTACTTTTAGAAACATTCAAAATAGATTTTTTCTCATTTCACTCCATTTCTCCAAACGAGTGATGCGGACCGAAAGAAACACATTTGTTTTATTTTATTTTCCTAAATCACCCAATCTAAATGGACAAGGGTATACTAATGACTCGAGTTTATTCCGAATGAGCAATGTTAGGCATCCAAATGAATTACTAAATATTTACATAGATATGGAAACTACACCACCAAACCACACACTCATATGAGTAATATTTAGTAATTCATTTAGGTTCTTAGTATTTTTATTCTCAAATCTCTACTCTTGAAGTTACCCAGGGCATATGATTAATAATTATAGAAAGTGTTGAGTATCTCTTAAGTTTAAATTTAAAAAACTTAAAAGAATTTGAGCACGGTCCTGTTTAGATAATTTAAACTATTCATTTTGTAAGACACTATTCACATATGTTATTTATGAAAAAATTAAACTAATTTGATAATTACTATTTTTATTTTATTGTGTTAGTCTTAAAAAAATGAATAGTTTATTTTTAAAAGTATACTTATAAAATGAAAATATTATAATTATTGAATCGACTTAATTTTTTTATAATAATATACACGAAACCGTATGTGTGTGGATAAATTATTCAATGGGTTAAGTACATCACATTATTATGATGATGTGTGGTATGTCAAATTAATGAAATTTTAAAGAATGTGATACTGATTTTTTTGAATTAATAATACATTAGTAAAATTCGTAAAATTACTCATTGTGACTTTTTCCCCCTATATGTTGGAAAAATTATCAATAAATCTTATTTTAATCTTAAAATTACTATTGAACTCTATCAAATTTAAATATGGACAACTAAAGTCTTCTTTTTCAAAAAGTTTAATTCTCCATAATGGGATATGTTATCCCAATTTTATCCTTCATTTAATATGAATAATAATTTCATAAATAATTTTAATTTAACTAAAATTATATTTTTAAATTACAAAAATTATGATATTATATTAAAACCTACAATGGCAAATCAAATTTAAATATGACATGGACAACTAAAGTCTTCTTTTTCTAAAAGTTTAATTCTCTGTAATGGGATATATCTCAATTTTATCTCTCATTTAATATGAATAACAATTTCATAAATAATTTTAATTTAACTAAAATTATATTTTTTAATTATAAACATTATGATATTATATTAAAAAAATCATAAACCACAATTGCAAAAATTATCAATAAGTTTTATTTTGTTTTGAAAATTACTATTGAGTTATATCAAATTTCAATATTAACAAATAAGTCTATTTTTAAAATTTTAATTTTAATTTCAATATTAAAAATTTTATTTTAATTAAGTTAAAATTATTTATAAAATTGTTGTTTATAGTAAAATTAAAATAAGATACACTATTATGAAGTAGTAAATTTTTTGAAAACATTTTATGATAAAAATAGGATTTAGTTGTTCATATTAAAATTTAATAAAAGTCTTACACGCAAAATAAGATTTATTGATAATTTTCCTATATTTTTTCTATTGGTCAGAAAATTGATGATGCCGAATTCCAAAATAAATTATATGGGTTTAGATTCTCTCAAATTTGATAATTAAATTATTGGTAATTTTCCTATATTGTTTCTATAGGTTTAGTCATCCTAATTTGATATAATGCTAGCGCTTGGTAAGTTGATTTTGGAGTTGATCTCAGTGATTTGAACTGTTTATTTTTTTATACTCGTTAAATAAAATATTCATGTAAAAAATTGAGATGATCATATATGGTAGCTATATGTTTGAATTACATTTATATGATGGAAAATGAATGGCTACTCTTAAAATTATAATTGTTGTTCATTTTTCAAAAAACAAATGTAATTTAAACATATAGTTACTAATATTCGATCATCTTAATTTTTTGTATGAATATTTTACTTAACAAACTTTAAAATGTCAACAATTCAAATCATCTGAGGTTTGAATCCCAAAATAGATCCACACCAAACCCAAGAAATCTCTCAAGTGAGATGAATCCAATCCCAATTATATGTACTACACATCCTCCAACAAGCACCCACTTGCCGCCACCAACACCTCCCTCTCTCCTCCTGCTGCTGCTGCTCCCTCCACCAACCGCTGGCAGTTTATTTATATTTTGGAATCTTTGTGAGTTTCCTAATATGAAAACTATTTGCCCTCATAATCACTTTCTTCTAGTACATGGGTACATGTTCTTTGATAGGGCTTGGCAAGATGAGTGTCTATTGCACTTAGGGCACAAGATGGGTGTTTTTGGAAAAAATATTCCGTGTCCCATGTGGCATTGCCTCAAATGGATTGTTTTGTGGAAAATTCTATTTCCACACACCTCCTTATCTCAGTACATATCATTTCTCAATACACAAACTTATTAATTTGATTTTTTTAATTATTTTTTTCATTTCACATACTTAATGTTCCAATTATACCTTAACTCATATCTTTTACACACCACCTAAACTCTCCTTTCACACACCTTACCCCATTTACCAATCTTCCTTCTTCTTCTTTTCAATAACCACAATTTCTTTGCTACCAGAGGGGTTCCAAACTGATTAATAATTGCAACTTTCATGGCATTTTTATAACATTCACCAAATTTCATTTCCATTTCACTGCTCTCTTGGGTTTCTCAACAATTAGGTCTAGGCTTTGGGGACGAAACAGTTGATGTAACCTCTCATTTGCTTTGTTTTGAGCTAAGAAAGAGTGTTGTTGCTCATTTTCAGTGTTGTGCTTCATGGGTTTGTGAAACTAGGGTTATTAATTAGAGTTTTTCAATTGAATAACTAGCAAGATGACTAGGCAGTTCCTGTCAATTTTGATCAAATTCCAACTGCTCTGGTTATTCAACAAATTGCAAATAGTGATTCTTCAAGCAATAAATTGTCATAGGAATTGAAATTGGGCTCTAAAGCTGCTGTGCCCCCGAATTTGGCATCCTATTTGGGTGAACTTGTTAGTTCAGGCACCCCAGCCCCACTGCCCACGCCATTTCACCCTCGCCAACCACTATATTTGTTCCCCCAATATGTATATATATATCGATCCATTGCAAGACCATCGTGTTTAGTCCAAAATCAACAATACCGGATTATGAGCATGTATAAACTTAAGGTTCCTAGCAATCAATCAGTCCAAACATCCATTTTTTAAGAATTGACAATCTTTAAGCAAGATGGCACAGTATGTATATATATATATAATAATAAAGAATAGAAATCACAGTGTATTGAGATTTTTTTTTTTTGTTTTAAAAAGATGTGTATAGAGAAAATTCTTATATAATATATATATATATATATATATATATATATATATTTTAGGTCTCCCACGGTATCCCCAGGTTTTTTTGGACCCAGGGTGTGTTTTGATGTCTATTATAATAATTTTATTTTAGGGCACAATTGTCATTAAAATAAAATTTCATTAAATGTGTGCATAGAGATAAGTAAGTGTGTGGAAATAGAATTTCTAGCATGTGGGCAATGAATAATTGTCTGTGTTTTTGAAACCATTTGATTTGAGTCTGCAAGCTGATACCATTGTATTCTTTTGAGCCTGATGGTAGGCAATTCTATTCTACTTGTGGGAATATATTTTCTGAGTACCAACACGTGGCAAGGTGACGCTGACGTGTCAGCCGAGGTGCCACGTGTCGTGGTAGTTACGCCGAGGTGATCTCGGGGTTGCCGAGGTTATTTCCAAGGATATCGGGATCCGAGATAAGCGGATAAAGGACAGGAGTCCTAGATTGGGAGAAGACTTCAGTGTGGATAAAGGTAAAACTCTTGCAGAATTTTGTCCTAAACCCATTGGGAGTTCCAGATTAGTAATAATCCTGAGTCCATTGGAGTTAGGCTCCTATTGGGACTAGGACTATATTGACTATAAAAGGTAGGCACCTCCATGGGTCAAAGGTACGTTTTTAAGACTCAAGCTTGTGAGTTTAATACTTGATTATCTTTGAGAGATATACTGACTTGATCGTCGGAGTCCCCCCGGGTGGAAGAACCACCGCCGGAGCCTTTTCTTTCTGTGCAGGACAGCAAGGTGCCATCTATTCTGCCTGTGTTCTACAGCTGAATTCCTAAGGAGAGCAGTGTGGTCAGAAAATCACTCACACAATTTGGCGCCGTCTGTAGGAAAGAAAGACGAATAGATGGCCAGTGACGCACAAAACGAAAAGGTTGGGGACGACGCTCCCGCTAGGAGTGGCAGGCCTATCAACCTTGACACCGAGGGAGACAACCATAACGAAGAAGCCCGTAGCCAGGGACACGGGGGAAAGGACGTCGTCCAGGAGGGCGACACTTCGAAGAAAACAGACCAGGGCAGATACTACAATGAAGACAACCTCCAGGTATGGAGGGATAGGTGCCTACGGAGGGATGACGAAGTAAAAGAACTGGCAAACAAGTTGGCTGACCTATAGTCGGTCGTCAACTTCATGATGCAAAACAATGTCATGCAGCCACCATACCCGTTGCAGGACACGCCAATTCCAGCAATTAATACTCAGAAGGAAGGAAGGAAAATAATTCCTGAAGCACCACAACACTCCAGGAGCAAAAGGCACTCTCACCCGCCCTCCGGGGAGGTCAGGCGAGAGGAGCCAAGACAAGAGAAGTCCCAGAGAACGTATCAAATGAAGGATCAGGAACCCAGAGAACATCGGCATGTTCAAAAGCAGGCACTCTGCTTTGACACAACCCACGGAGAAAGATCGAAACGGGCCCATCACGAGGCCGAGAGTAGTGTGCCGAAGAGACTGAAGTCCAAAGACAGCCGAGCTCCGGGGAGGAGTAAAGAAGACTTGAGAAACTACCTCAAGAGGAAGGAACAGAACGTTGAAGCCGAGGTAACCTCACCCGTCAAGCCGAGGACACCATTCTCGGTAGAACTGGACAAATTTGAAGCACCAAAAAGATTCAGCATGCCGAGATTTCAAATATACGATGGTAAGTCAGACCCTAACTTTCACGTTGGATTATTTTTGAACTCAATGGCGTTGTACAGTGGAAACGAGCCACTACTCTGCAAAGTGTTCCCCTCGTCCTTTGGGGAGATTGCATCAGATTGGTTCCATAAATTACCAAAGGGAAGCGTGAAGACATGGGAAGGCCTGGCCGAGATGTTTGTGGCCAGGTTCGTAACAAACAAACTACAGCCATTAAGGGTGGACGCGCTAATGGCTTTAAAAATCAGCAAGGATGAAGGCCTTAGGGCCTATGCGAAAAGGTACTACGAGGTGTTCAATCGAATACCTGAATGCAACCAGGAGGTAGCGGTCGTGTCTTTCAAGAACGGCCTAAAAGATAACTGTTCACTACGGAAATCTTTGGCAAAGACATTGCCGAAGAGCATGGAGGAGCTCATGGCAAGAATCGAAAAGTATGCACGAGCCGAGGAGGATACATCGGCCCACAAGGAAGTCAAACAGGAAAAAGGGAACGGCTCGCCGAAGCAAGGCCGAAGTAACAACGGATTCAGCAAAACAGAGATGGAGTTAAGGGCTAAACAGGCAGTGACAACCGTGTTCCGAATTCCAATTCAAAAAGTCCTAGGAAAAATTCAGAGCCAGCCCTATTTCAGAACACCAGCAAGGGAACCAGGAGAATTCATGGGAAGAAACATGGACAGACATTGTGCTTATCACAATGAAAACGGACATACAACACAGGGCTGCAGAGCCTTAAAAGCACACTTGGAAGATCTGGTAAGGCAAGGCCACCTGAGAGACCTTGTCGACGAAACCAGAACAAGAGAAGAGCAGGCAAGACTGCCTCAGGCTCCAGCAGCCCCCACCACCGCAACCTCGGGCAGAAGGACCTCGGATAGTTAATGTGATTCATTCAAAAGTTAACGAGAACGAAGTCAGAGGAGAGACTCAGAGGGTAAGACATCTGCAGCATGTCTACCAAGTCGGGGAAAAGAGACATCGGCCAGCGGAGTGCCAAGGACCGATGATAGCCTTCACCGAAGCCGATTTAGAGATGGTACAGCACCCACATAATGATGCCTTGGTAGTATCCCTCCAGGTTGGGGAGTGCCAAGTAAAACGCATCCTAATAGATCAAGGCAGCTCTTGTGACATCATGTACGTTAGATGTTACAAGGAGCTAGGCCTTCACCCAGACGACATGGAGCAATCAAATGGCCCGATGGTCGGCTTCAATGGAACGCCAACATGGCCACTGGGTGCTACAAACCTAGAAGTACAAGCCGACACTAAGAAGATCAGGACAGAGTTCATCGTGATTGATACGCCTTCTCCTTACAACATTATATTGGGGAGGCCATGGTTGCATGCAATGGGGGCAGTTCCCTCAACATTATACCAACTACTACGCTTCCCAACAGAACATGGGATTGAAGAAGTCAGAGGAGATCAACTGCAGGCAAAAAATTGCTCCATGGCAGCAATGAAGACTACCTGCAATGTTCGAGAACCAGCAAAGGCAGAGATTGAAGATGAGGACATGGAGGTCCTAGATGATGTCGGCAAGGAGCCGGCCGAGAAGAGTGAGGAATCACTAAAGAAAATCCTCGTCCAGGAGGGCGACGAAGAACGCTTCTTTCTTCTCGGCTCAGGCTTAGCCGAAGAAGAAGAGAGAGAACTGGAAGCTTTTTTAAGAGCAAACATAGAGGTGTTCGCCTGGACACCTTACGAAATGCCTGGCATTGACCCCGAGGTCACATGCCACAGACTGAACATCGACAGGTCGGCAAAACCTGTAATACAACGAGCTAGAAGACCGACGTTGATGCACGTCGAAGCTGTGGAAGAAGAAGTAGACAAACTTCTGGAAGCCGAGGCCATCAGAGAAGTCAATTATCCAACGTGGCTATCAAACACTGTGGTGGTAAAGAAGAAAAACGGTAAATGGAGGGTTTGCGTAGATTTTACAAACCTAAATAAAGCCTGCCCCAAGGACAGCTTCCTCTGCCAAAGATTGACTAGCTGGTAGATGCCACATCAGGACACGGAAGGATGAGCTTCCTAGATGCTTATAGGGGGTACCATCAGATAGCCATGTACCCCCAGACGAAGAGAAGACAGCGTTCATCACCCCAAAAGGCCTGTACTGTTATAGGGTGATGCCTTTTGGGCTGAAGAACGCAGGAGCAACCTACCAAAGGCTGGTAACCAAAATGTTCAAACACCTGATAGGCAAAACAGTTGAAGTCTACATCGATGACATGGTCGTGAAGACCAAGGAGCCTAAAAGTCATCTTACCGACCTGAAAAAGGTATTTGACATACTCAAAACATATTGGCTCCGACTCAACGCATCTAAATGTGCGTTCGGAGTTGGATCTGGTAAGTTCCTAGGCTACCTGGTAACAAGAAGGGGAATAGAGGCCAGCCCAGATCAGATCAAGGCCATCCTAGATCTACAGAGCCCAACATCGGCCAAACAGGTTCAAATGCTCACTGGCAGGGCCGCAGCCCTAAACAGATTCATAAGCCGAAGTTCAGACAAGTGTAAACCCTTCTTCAACCTGGTAAAAAAGACCGCAGACTTCCTATGGACTGAAGAATGTGAGGCCGCTTTGGCCGACCTGAAAAAGTATCTGACCACGGCCCCAGTCCTCTCAACACCTGAACCTGGGGAGGAGTTGTTTCTGTACTTAGCTGTGTCAGAACACGCAGTAAGTGCAGTACTAATCCGAGAAGAATAGGGAGAACAGAAGGCTGTCTATTATGTAAGTAAGACCTTGGCGAACGCTGAAACAAGGTACTTACCACTGGAGAAGTTAATGCTAGCCTTGGTAATGGCCTCAAAGAAGTTGAACCACTACTTCCAGGCACACAAAATTGTAGTGCTAACAGAACACCCATTGAAGTCCTTATTACAACAGGGAGACTTAACAGGAAGAATTGCAAGATGGGCAGTGGCCTTGGGCCAGTATGACCTGGAATTCAGGCCCAGAACAGCAATCAAGGGCCAGGTTTTGGCCGACTTCGTGGCAGAATTCACGCCCGAATGCCTCAAACATTGGGCCCCGTTGAGCCAGGATGAACAAGGTCCTAGCAAGTAAGGAGAATCCCAGCCAAAAGCAAAGGAGCAAAGGAAGGAAAAGCTCAGACCTTGCAGCATCTACATCGGCGACTCATTCAGATTGTTTGTCGATGGAAGTTCAAACCGACAGGGAGCGGGGGCAGGAGTACTGCTGATATCCCCAGATGGAGAAATAATAGAACAATCCATCCGTTTGGGGTTCAAGGCCTCAAACAATGAAGCAGAATACGAGGCATTAATTGCAGGACTAAAGCTGGCAGCGGCAGCAGAAGCAGATGAGGTAATAGTTTTTTGTGATTCACAGTTAATTGTTAACCAGTCAACAGGAGAATTTGCAGCCAGAGACGAAGAGGATGTCGGCATATGCAAAAGAGGTTATCAGATTAGCCGAGTTATTTCAGAACTGCCGACTTCTTCAAGTAAGCCGAGATGATAACAGCCACGCCGACGCGTTGGCCAACCTGGCAAGTTCAATACAGACTGGAAAGACAAGAACAATTATGATCGACTACATGTCGGGCCGAGCATAGAACCACAGAACGCAAAGCAAGAGGCAATGTGTGTGGACATGGGGCCAAGCTGGATGGATGCAATTGTGGCATTCCTGAAAGAAGGAAAGCTGCCAGAAGACCGCAAGGAGGCGCACAAAGTCAGATTGAAGTCGGCAAGATTCAGCCTAACTGCGGACGGACATCTCTACAGAAGGTCCTTCACTGGACCTCTTTTAAGGTGCGTACATCCTTTACAAGTTGAAGATTTTTTATATGAAATTCATGAAGGGATTTGTGGAAGCCACATTGGGGGCAGATCATTAGCCCATAGGGCCATTACCCAGGGGTATTGGTGGCCCTACATGCAAAAAGATGCAGAAGCATACGTGAAGAAGTGCGAACAATGCCAAAGGTTCGCACCTTTGATTCATCAGCCAGCTGCTGACCTGAACCCAGTATCCAGCCCTTGGCCGTTTGCCCAATGGGGCATGGATCTGGTTGGACAACTCCCCCAAGCAACTGGGCAGAGAAAATACTTGCTGGTAGCAACAGATTACTTCACAAAGTGGATAGAGGCAGAACCTCTCACCAAAATCCGAGATGTGGACGTCAAGAATTTCATATGGAAAAACATTATCACCAGATTCGGCATCCCTAGAGCCATCGTTGCCGACAACGGAACGCAGTTCGATAGCAAACTTATCAAGAACTTCTGTGCAAAATTCAAGATCAAGAATTACTTTTCAACACCAAGTTTCCCCCAAAGTAATGGGCAAGCGGAAGCATCCAACAAAGTAATTTTGGATGGAATAAAGAAGAGGCTGCAGGCAGCAAAAGGGAAATGGGTAGACGAATTGCCCAACGTACTTTGGGCATATCGGACTACGCCGAGGAGATCAACGGGGGAATCCCCCTTTGCCATGGCCTATGGCACAGAAGTAGTAATTCCACTGGAAGTCGGCATTCCAGGGATCCGAACCCAGGGAGTTGAGAATGGGACAAATGACATACTCCTAGCCCGAGATCTGGATCTTCTAGAAGAGCGAAGAGAGAAGGCTGCAATTCAGCTTGCAGTATACCAGCAACAGCTTGCCAGAGCTTACAACAAGAAGGTCAACCCAAGAGATTTTCAAGTCGGCGACCTAGTTTTGAGAAAAGTCGTCGGCAACAAGAAAGATCCTAGAGAGGGCAAGCTTGGCCCAAACTGGGAAGGACCTTACATAATTACTTCGGTGTTAGGCAATGGAGCTTATCGGCTTGAAGACAATGAGGGCAAAGCATTACCAAGACCCTAGAACACTTGTAATTTGAATTTTTTCTATCATTAAGATGTCATTATTTTTGGCCGATGTCATCAATAAAATCTTTTCAGAATTCTTCAAGCACATATGATTGATTAAGATACTTAACATTGTTTCTGGAAGACAAAAAATGAGAACCCAAGTGGAACTTAAGTTCACATTGGGGGCACAAAGAAGACAAAGTCTACCACTTGTTGAAATTTGTAGCAATTTACAAGTTGGTCAGACCGATACAAAGTCTACCACTTGTCGAAATTTGTAGCAATTTACAAGTTGGTCAGACCGATACAAAGTCTACCACTTGTTGAAATTTGTAGCAATTTACAAGTTGGTCAGACCGATACAAAGTTTACCACTTGTTGAAATTTGTAGCAATTTACAAGTTGGTCAAACCGATACAAAGCTTGCCACTTGTTGAAATTTGTAGCAATTTACAAGTTAAAAGTAAGCCGAGATGGTTCCTTAACTTCACTTGTTGAAATTTATAGCAATTTACAAGTTGAAGTTAGGCCGAGATATCTGTTTCTCTTCGCTTGTTGAAATTTGTAGCAATTTACAAGTCGAAGTGAAGCCGAGGCTATTGCTTACAGACTTATAGCAATTTACCGGTTGGATAAACCAAAGAAGATGTTTAACACTTGTTGAAATTTGTAGCGATTTACAAGATTAAGCCGACATATGATCATCTGTTGAAATTTGCAACAATTTACAGGTTAAGGTAAATATAATTGTGTAAACCCTTGTTGAAATTTGCACAGATTGAGATTGCTGTTTAAACACTCATTGAAACTTGAGAAAAGTCTGCAAAGTTAACATTGAATAATATATGTTTTATACTTGTTGAAATTCATGAAAAGACTGCAGGTCAATGTCTTGCCGAAGTAAAATTTGCAGCAATTATACCCGAGGTATGTAACCCCGAGAAGATTGTGCAAAGGAAGAATTATATAAGTCATGCAAAATATTCTAAGTATAAAGCCATACAGAAGAAATGAAGAGAAATTAAAAGACTAAAGCATTCAGAGAAAAACAGTTGCAGTTGTGTATAATAATAAAGGCACTATGGCCTAGCAAAAGTTAAATGTTCACAGGTGACAGAGAAAGGTGCATCGGCCATAAAGAGGAAGCTTACATTGTTTTGAAAACAAAGGTACAAAAGAAGAAAAAAGTACAAAAGACATTCAATCTTCTTCAACATTAACAGATGATTGGGCTAGGACCTCGGAGGGCTCTGGAAGAACCACCTCGGCATCTTTTTCTCCCACAACCTCTGCATCTTTTTCTACAGCAACTTCGGCTTCTTTGTCTGCCGCAATCTCGGCATCGATCTCCGCAAGTGTTTTATTAAGACTTCTCTCAGCTAGAGGAAGGTCAGATGATAAATGAACTGGATCAGCTTCCATGGGCACCATCTCAGTCTCCTCATCTTGGGTTAACTCTAGGATCTGCTCAACTTGAGGAAGAGACTTGACCTCAGCAGCATCCTTAGACTTTCTCACCAAGGCCTCTTCATCATCATTGTCTTCATCATCGTCTTCAGCTTCGGATTCAGACTCAGCTTCTTCCTCAACCTGACTTGGAGGTGGAGGAGGAGGAAAGGGAAGAGGAATAGCTTCAACCTTGCGCCAGGGTGAGTCAGCAGGAAGATCAAGCTTTTTTACCAGGGACATCCAACCCAGGGAAAATCCCCTATTACATGCCTGCCTGACTTGAAGTTTGTATTCCTCAGTAACGTCGGCCATGCCTTGGGCGTATGCCTTATCATCAGCCGCCTTGATCTCAGCATCCTTGGTGGCCAAAGCCTCCTGGAGTTCCTTCTCGGCTTGGGCTGCTTTTTCCTCGGCCTCTCTCTTTTGGGATTCAGCAACTTTCTTTATAGCCTCGGCCGATTCAGCCTTTTCTTCGGCTAACTGTTGGGCTTGAGTAGCGGCCTCAGCCTGGTCCTCCAATGTCTTCATCTTTGCTTGAAGATTTCTGTTTATCTTTTGAAGGGAAGAAAACTCCCTCTTCATCTCGGCCAACTTTTCTCGATTTTCAAATGACTGCATTGAAAAGGAATGGGCGTACTGGATAGCCTGACAAAAAATAGAAGTGTTAGAAAAAATTCTAAGTATGAAACGAAAAGATAGGACGAGTACCAAACTGGAACACTTATTTGAACTGAGTGTTGAAGCATTAAAGCATAGTTCTCATATTCACTATTTCCAGCATTTCGCTCCAAATCACTAGGCAGAAGCAGTGCAGTACTGAGAGCCACGCCGACATTTATGTCGTCGGCACTCTCACTGGCCATTATTGGCTTGTCTTCCAAAGTAATTTGAGGGGCCCAAGGGACATTTGGTATCTTCGACTTTGAAGTTGTCGCAGAAGAAGACCTCGGCTTCTTTGATTTTTGGGATCCTGATGGTTGAGTTTCAGCAGACCTTTTGACCGAGGTAGAAGCGGTCTTCTTGCTCTCAGCCAGTTGGGAGATAGGCAAGGCATCCTCAGCCTCAGCCTCAGTTGCTTTGGCCTTTGGCTGGGCTTTCTTAGTTCTTTTTGGTTTTGGCAGAAGCACTGTTTGAGCTGGTACAGCTTCGGCATCGACTGGGAGGTCGGCCAGAAGATCTTTCACAACAGGCTTTGGGCGCACCATTTCGGCTGTTTTGACAAGTCTTCGCCGACGTTTTCTTTCTGGTATTGGGACTAAGTATGGGGCTGAAGTGGATGGTTGATCAGCTGGATCAGAAGTTGATCCTTGGTTAGCCCGAGATATTGATGCTGTTTGTAGAGTGGTAGCCGAAGGAGGAGATAGGCTCTTCTTCTTCCTCCTTGGGACGTCGGGCAAGGTTGATTTATATGATGGAATGAAATTCAACAGCAATGGAGCTTTGCGCTTATGGATTGGAAAACCTAGGAGCTTCTTCAAATCCTTGCCTAGGAAGTAGGATTGGCGAAAGCTCTTTGGTGGCTTGCGAACGTCTGCAAAGAAAAACACGACATTAGAGAGACAAAATCTTGAGGATATGGAAAGACCAACTAAGTGATTGACACTGGGCTCTTACCCTTGCCCTCTTTAACTGTTCGAGGAAGAGGGTAGAGATGGACTTCTTCGCCTGGGCCAAATTCCCAATTTCCAGAAGCAATAAGATAATCGTCTCCAGCCCCTTTGTTGGAGTCTGGGAGGTCGGCTATGATTTTAAATTCGGTAGACCTCAGCTTTAGATAATACACATAACCCTTTTCCTTCAAGTTAAGGGCGCACATAGTATAACAGTATTAGATATCGGAGAGAGTGATCCTGACATTCTCCTGCCGAGCTAAGGCTATAATACCATTAAGTGTTCTATAGGAGTTGATGGTGAGTTGCATAGGGTTTAAGGTGTAGTAGTGAAGAACTTCACGAAAGAGGGGATTGAGTGGGAGCCGAAGTCCACATTCAACAAAAGCTACAACAGGAAAAGGCATTGTATTGTCTGTAGGCAAGATGGAATCATCATCCCCAGCTAGCCTAAGGTGAACGTCGTCAGGAATAGAGAACTCTTGCCTAAAAAATTCAAGTTTGGTTGGGGTGTTTACCCTATATCTCCACATACCCATGATTTTGGTAGAAAGGTACTTGGCTCCAGAAACAGGATACTCTTAAAGGGTTTTTGGGACCTCGGCTTAAACTCAGATAAATATTGATAAAGCTTGTTTCAGTTTTTCCTAAGAACTGGAGGTTCTATAAACAAATCCCAAACCTAAAAACTATGAAGACGAAGATCAAAGGCACGGATCTGGAAAAGATACAAAAAAAAAAAAAGCAGAAAACAAAAACGAAGTTTCAGATTCAAGAACACAAAGAGTTGAAGGCCAAGAACAAGTGGTGAGACAGTGCAAGTATTCATGACATGTGCAAAATCATGAAATGAGATACATTCAGGTGAATGACTCGCAAATTAAACGCTTGAACAGAACAGTAAAAACAGGGAATTCCAGAAGCAATCAAGAACTGGGAAAGAAGGGCCAGTTACTTACCAGATAAAGTGAGGCCGGAATGAAATTCGCCGAGGACGGACGACGGTTGAAACAGTAGCGAGAGCTTCGCAGGAATGAAAGAATGAAGACAGTTGCAGAGCTTCGAGCTTAAACAATGGCGGATTCAAAGGAACGAGTTCAAAGAGAGAGAAAGCAAGAGAAAATTGATATGCAAAAGTGAAGAAAAAAAGGGAAGGCAAGAGTTTTTTGTCAAAAAAGTGAAACGGCGGCAAAATAAGGCAATTATTGTACCTAGGGTAACGCACGCGTCAGACGGCACGGACGGATGAAAGACGGCTTACCAGCGCGTCACAGGCACGGGCCAATGAAGATAAAACACGTAAGAGAAACGGTTGAGAAGTGATGCATGACAGCTCATGCGCGTGAAGGAGTTCATTTGAATTCTTGTTCTTAGAAGAAGACATGTCGGCCTTGGTAGAATGATCTCGGCAGAAGAGTTCTGTCGCCGACGTACTAGAAAGAAGAACAATATAGGTTCCATCACCTCAGAATGCCGAGGTAATAAAACCTAGGGGGCAGTTGTGGGGATATATTTTCTGAGTACCAACACGTGGCAAGGTGACGCCGACGTGTCAGCCGAGGTGCCACGTGTCGTGGTAGTTACGCCGAGGTGATCTCGGGGTTGCCGAGGTTATTTCCAAGGATATCGGGATCCGAGATAAGCGGATAAAGGACAGGAGTCCTAGATTGGGAGAAGACTTCAGTATGGATAAAGGTAAAACTCTTGCAGAATTTTGTCCTAAACCCATTGGGAGTTTCAGATTAGCAACAATCCTGAGTCTATTGGAGTTAGGCTCCTATTGGGACTAGGACTGTATTGACTATAAAAGGTAGGCACCCCCATGGGTCAAAGGTACGTTTTTAAGACTCAAGCTTGTGAGTTGAATACTTGATTATCTTTGAGAGATATACTGACTTGATCGTCGGAGTCCCCCCGGGTGGAAGAACCACCGCCGGAGCCTTTTCTTTCTGTGCAGGACAGCAAGGTGCCATCTATTCTGCCTGTGTTCTACAGCTGAATTCCTAAGGAGAGCAGTGTGGTCAGAAAATCACTCACACACTACTATTTTATGGTCGCATTTGGTTGTGGCGTGGAGGAGGGGGAAGGAGAGAGACATTTTCGTTGAGTTAATTTTTATCCTAGCAATATCGAAATCCAATTCAAATCGTTGATTTGATGCCATGATTACGATGGCAATCGTGAAGAGATAAGAATCTGTAGAAGCGAAGACTATTCAAGTCAAGCATTCAAACAGACAGTAGAATTCCAAGTCTTCTATTTAATAACCGGCACCAACTGAAAGGTACATACATAGAAAAGACCATGGAAGACTTGGGTCTGTAGGTCTTTTTCTTTTTAAAATTGGACATCTTTATAAATCGAATAAATATTGGAAAAAACAGATGAATTCCATGAAATTGGAGATTAGATTGTTAATGGAATGCCTGAAAATATCTTTATTGTTTTCCTCTTTATTTTCCATCTTAATTATCTCCAATGCAGCAGACACCATAACCAAAACCCACTCCATTTATGGCAACAATACCATTGTTTCATCTGGTGGAAGCTTTGAAATGGGTTTTTTCAGCCCTGGCAATTCCCGGAATCAATACCTTGGAATATGGTACAAGAAAATATCTGTCAGGACTGTTGTATGGGTTGCCAACAGAGAAATCCCACTTGTCGATTCATCAGGCGTCTTAAAGATAATTGACCCTGGAATTCTGGCCCTTGTCGATGGTACCGGCAACATTATTTGGGCTGCCAATGTGACAAGATCCACACAGGATACTGTTGCACAACTTATGGACTCTGGAAATCTAGTTGTGAAAGATGCCAACGATGATAACCCAGAGCATTTTCTGTATCAAAGTTTTGATTATCCTGGTAATACTCTTTTGTCAGGCATGAAGCTCGGAAAGAACTTTGTAACTGGCCTAGAGCTCAAACTCTCTTCATGGAAGAGCAGTGATGATCCAGCTAAAGGTGAATTGGTGTGATCCTGGAGGATATCCACAATTCGTTCTAAACAGCAGTTCAACTAAGGTCTACCGAACTGGGCCATGGAATGGTATCGGGTTTAGTACGACAAGAGTCTTGAATAGTTCCATCTACACATTGGAATTGGTATTCACTACAGACGAGGTGCATTATAGTTATGAGACCCTAAGCTCAGTTGTTTCAAGGTTTGCTCTGAGTCATGATGGCAATGTACAACGGTGGGTATGGATTGATCGAACACTTGAATGGGCCATTTACCGGACTTCACCAACAGACAGTTGTGATCTCTATAATTTGTGTGGTGCAAATGGTATCTGTAACATTGTAAACTTACAAGCATGTAGTTGTTTGAGTAAATTTGTGCCCCAGAACGAAACAGAATGGGGAAATGGAGATTTTTCTAATGGGTGTGTTCGGAGGACACCGTTCGATTGCCATAATGGATCTAAATTTCTCAAGTATTCCGGCAATAAATTGCCGGACACACGGTATTCCTAAGATCACAACCCTAAGGGAATGTGAGAAGCTCTGCTTGAACAACTGCTCTTGTACAGCTTACACAAATTTAGACATAAGAGGAGGTGGAAGTGGCTGCCTGCTTTGGTTTGATGAGTTGATTGATATGAAACAGTACAGTGAAGATGGGCAAGACATTTACATAAGGATGGCTTCCTCTGAGTTAGGTAAGAATTCATTCCAAACACCTAGTAGTAGTGGTTTTACCAAGCACACCATCCCAGTAGCTTCCCCTGTTTTAATCACTTCTTTAAGATATTTCAGTTTCAATTTCTTCACCCACTCATCAATGGTAAAACTAACACCATCAAAGTTTGCTGTGACCCAAAATGCCACTTGGACCTTGATTACATCAATTACATCACTTCAATAAATTTCCTTATGATTAAATAAATATATAGCATCATTCCTTGTTAACCATAAGCTACACAAAATGGCAGAAAATAAGAAATCCCAAAATTTTCTTCTAATTTTGTTACTTATTTGTTGATTAATTATATATATGGCAACTGACACTATATGTATATGTCTGTGCTCTCGTGGTTCTATTACTTGAATGAATTGACCATTTCTTTAATGGGATTGAGGATTCAACAGGCTTCAGTGGCAATAAAAAAGAGATAGTCGGAGTGACCTTGGCATCATTATTTGGACTTCTCTTTCTGGGTATAAGTGTAACGTAGTATCTCCGAAGAAGGAAAAAGAAGAATTCACAGCTGAACAGAGAAGGTATCTGAGATGAGCATTCTATGGTAAACTTATGTGCCTTTGTCTTAATTTAAAAAGAAAAAAGAAAACAAGTGCTCGCTCATATATATAATCTGTAATGCTGTGTTGATGTGTTTCTCCATATAATGGTATATTACTTTGTTAGATCTAGTCATCTCATTTACATCCTCTTCATCCTCGCTTTGCAGGAAATCTGATGCAAAACTCTAAACATTGTTACACTTACAAAAGCCAGAAGGAAGATCTAGAGTTACCATTGTTTGACTTAGCTGTAATAGTTAATTCCACAAATAACTTTTCTATCAACAATAAGCTTGAAGAGGGTGGATTTGGACCCGTTTACAAGGTGACAATGCAAAGACATTCTTGTGTAGTCTGTAGCATGTGACTGATGCCCAATCTTTTCTATCTCTGTTTTTTTCGTAAAACCTTTTAATGCAGAACCCACCATTCTAATGTAAAATTTGGATAAGTACATCTGCTTTGAGAAGAAGAATTTTATCTTTGAATTTACTTTGGTGAAAAATGTTTGAGACTGACCATTTGCTTAGGAGTGACAGGAATGAAAGGCTATCTTATCTAAAATAGTGTAATGGGCTATGTATAAATGGATTTCTTATAAGATTTTCATATCACTCTATAAAAAGTAATGGACACACATTAATAAATGCGTGTAAGACTCATTGTCTTTTTTTATCGGTGTAAGAAATAACACTTTCCTTTAAAGTAGGGGTGATGCTATGGTACATTTGGATGTACCATACATCAGTTATGAGATTATGTGATTTAATATCATAACTAATATCATATAAATCATAACTATTCTCATATTAACTCATAACTTAGTTATATTTAGTTATTTATATATACCATATTATCTCATAACTATCATATAACTAAATTAATTTAATAATATAATTTTGAATTGACAACCGGTGTAACCGGTTGCCAAACAAAACAAAGTGAAATCAGAAGTCCAACAGTCACAAGTCAGTTGCCTCCCTCTCTTGCTCTGGTTCGTGCTCTTGCTCCTCTTCTCCTCCCTCCTCTCTTCCACCATAGCCGAAGCTGCAGCGATTGTCGAAGTCCAACGGTCAAGCGTCGGGGCCACCGTTCTTCACCTTTCTCTTCTCTTCCACCATAGCAAGAGAAGAACGATTGGCCTCTCTCTCTTGCTCTTCACCTTTCTCTTCTCTTCCACCATAGCCAAAGCTTCCGTGATGGCCAAAGACCACCAGCCTCGTCGGCGATCCACGCCACCGTTGTCGAAATCTTCTTCACAAGCCATCACTCTGTTCACGTCTCCACCATGGGTTTGTCAGCAAATATTTTCCCTTCTAGTTGAATTGAATATTTACGAGAGTTCTCTTCTGTAGGTCAGGTATGTTCCTATTTACAGCCACCCAAGATAGCTGTGCCATTGGGGCTTTGATTTCAAAACCCTAACCCTTATTGAATATCTAATATTAAGGTTTGTTCTCAGTCAAAATTAACATCTGTAACCACCCAAGATAGGGCTTTGATTTCAAAACCCTAACCCTAAAAAGTGAATAGCTGATGATATTAAGTTTTGTTCACATTCAAAATTAACATCGGTTCTCAATCATATTGGCATTTGTTTAATTGCTTTCTCTTTGCTATAGCATTATACGTCTACATGCTGATTAAACACACAGGTGACCCAGCTCAAGGTTTTTTTGAGAAAATCTAAAAGTGCACCTAAAGAGAAAAATCTAAACGAGTTTTTTTTTACAATGTAAATTTTTATATAAAATAAATTTTCTCTGTTTTTAAGCTACAAAATTACTTTTAAGTTTTAGTTTTTTATTTTTATTTTTAAAGTTTGGCAGATCCAAATTTTTATTAGACACAAGTAAAATAAAAAATCTAGACATATAAAACAAACACTAATTTTAACATAATAATGTGTAAAAGAAAATTTATAATAAAATAATATAATCTAATTGGTGTATTTACTGATCTTAAAATGATCTGTGGATCGAGCTTGAATGGTGTTGTTTGATAGAATAATTTATCTGGGTCTTGTTTTGATCATATGATTTTGTTATGAAAACCGATAGATATGTAAGAAATTGTAGACCTTGTTTGAGTTTCTGATTAATATGTTAGTCAAAAGAGCCTTCTTGGATTGTTTAGTACTTCCTGATATGAAATTTTGGATTTGAAAGTTGTGTGCAAGATTAGTGTGATATGGGAAAACCCAACTCATCTTAACACTCTTGCTCAAATTAGAGTTTTATCAAAATTTTCCAAAAAATATAAATAATTTTTTTTGATGAATTCTTTTCTTTCAACTTAGGCTAGTTGAAGACAAGTGCAACCAATTTTCTTGATGAATTCTTCACAAATTATTATCTAGAAAATCATTTCGTTGTGTATATGTGTATTGTGATTTTATTGAACCCTTTGATAATGATAATCTTGAACATTGTTTACAGATTCAATGATAATACTTCTTGTTTACCCATTTTTTGGTTTGCTGGAAACTTACTTTCCTATAAGAAATGTTACTTTCTCATATTTGTATATTTAAGATATACATATATATATATATATGTATGTATAGCGACCCCGGTCTTTTCCTTTTGGTTGTTGTATCCGGACTTATGTTCCGTAGATCCCGTTGTTATATTATTGTGGTTGCTGTCCTTTAAATTCCTTATTCTTGAGTTATAGGATGTACTGGGCAGGTTTGTTACAGGTGGGTTGGGTTGGGTTTGGAAACCAAGTGTTACTGTCCAGAATTTCAGGCCTTCGCTCGAGCGAGTAGTTGGTCGCTCGAGCGAGCTTTTGTTTGGTCCTACGCTCGAGCGAGGGTTTTGTCGCTCGAGCGAGAGTAGTATTTTGTGTCTGGTGGCTCGAGCCAGGGTATCTTCGTTCGAGCGTGAGATTGCGCCTAGTATAGACCTGAGAGCTGTGTTTGTTGGCTCGAGCGAGCTTTTCTTCGCTCGAGCGAGTTTCGAGTTCTTCGCTCGAGCGAGCATTCTGTCGCTCGAGCGTGCTTCTGGGTTGCAGACCTGAAGCATTGCATTCTTGGCTCGACCGAGACTTTCTTCGCTCGAGCGAGTCATTCTTGTGTCTGGTCGCTCGAGCGACCAATCCTTCGCTCGAGCGAGCCTGTCGGGTTTAAATAGGCAGCAGCGGTTTTTAAAACACTTTTTCACCCTTTTTCTGATTCCAGAACCCTAGGTATGACTTCTCTCTCCCTCCACTCACCTTCTGTCTTAGGTATCATCTCTTTTTAGGGTGTTTCTACCCTAGGTTCTTTATTAAAAAGATAGAGTGAGTCGAGAGTTTCGTTTTAATCTGAGAGTTTGGCGTTTTGGGCACTTTGGATTTTGGGTCGTCATCTCCATCTTCTCCATTCAGGTTATTTACTTCGAGGTAGGGATTTCCTACTCCATATTATAGGTTTTGTCCTAAGTTCTAGTATTTTGATATGTTGGGAGTTGTTTGGTAATTTTGGGAAAAACCCTAGTGGTTGAAATAAATTAATTTGCATAATTAATTTAGGGAAAAATATGGAATTGAGTTTAATTCAAGGAATTGGGGAATTTAGTGATTTAATGGTGTAGCTGGTTAGTTTAATTACTCACTTATGAAAATGTTAAATTTACATTTGTTGATACATTTATTTCCTGCTTAGAAATAACTGTTTTGGGCTATCGGTGGAGGATAGTCGTGATTGTTGTAGACATTGCATGTAGATTAGGGAAAACTGAAACTAATCACATTGGTTAAGTCATTGATTTTGACTATTGAATTAATACAGAAAATACGTGTATTGATTGTGTGTTGCATATGCATTTTGTTTGGGAGGAGATAGGGGATGTACTCCACGGTTTAGGGGAAGATAGGGGATGAACCTCTAAACCGGATTTTGTTTGGGAGGAGATAGGGGATGGACTCCATTAGCATCACTATATGTGTGCTTATTGATTTGAAGTGTTTGTACATGTTATTGATACAACACTAAAATGTGTATTAATCGGGAAGTATGGAAGTGTTTTGGAATGAGCCTTAGTCTCATTTGTTTTGTTGATATTGGAAGGAATGTTAATGTGATATTTAGTTCACTGTTATAGTTTGGCCAGGTTTTGAGCCATATTGATATAATTGGGAAGTTAAATAAATAATAAAAAGTGAAACGTGTCATAGACATTAGTGTCATGAAACTGTATGTTGGTAAAATGAATAGTTGTGTTAACCATCTATTGAATGCTATTGCTTTATTCAATACTTATATTTGGTTTAGTATATTTCTACTGGGCTGTGGCTCACCCTATACGGGAACATCATTTTCAGGTCCAGGTGATGTGCTACCTCCAAGGAATTAGCTTGGAAGGATTTAGAGTTGAAGACTCGGTTTAGATTAGTTGTTATTTCAGTTTATTTGATATTACATGTAAACTCAAGCCTAGGGCTTAATGTGTAAATGAGTTAGTACTCATATTTTTGTGACCAAGTGTTGGCTTGGAAAGATGTAAGCCCGTAGGGCATTTACTTTCATTATTACATGTAATGTTTTTCAATAAGATTACTCTGATGGATGGAATAATGTTTTGATGCATGTTAATGATATACATATTATGGGTTTATTTTTGAGGGCGTGACAGTATGCGCGCACACACACAGGGGTGACCATTGGTTCAATGGTAAAAATCTTAGCCTAATAACCTTGAAGTTATGAGTTTAAGTCTCGAGACAGCCACTCTATGTACTATGTCAAAGGTTAGGTGTGTACCCAATCTTTTCCTTCTCCAACACATATTAATGTGTACTATTTGGGCGTTGTTTATATATATATATACACACACATAGAGATAGCATATCATATGCATATAGGTATGTATATATACATACATATAATCTACCCTTATACCCATTAGTTTTCTTGATTGTTTGTATCGATCTTTAGACCTTGAAATCATATATTTAATAAATTAGTAATTATATCTCTTGTATTAATTTTTTTTTTTTACCAATTTTAGATTTACGGTGAATCTGCAGCGTCTAATTAGGTAGCATAATGGGGAAATGAGGAGTGGTACCTGGAGGACCCAAGACTAATAGCCCTTAGTAAATGGTTTTGTGTTACCTACTCTTCAGGGAAACATTATTTGACCTTCTCTCTTGACTTCTAAGTTAAAGTTGCTTTTAAATAGCAACTTTTGTGGTAGTATGCCATTTGTTATTCCTTTTGTTTTCAACTATTCTTATTGAAATGTTAGTACCTATGACTCATCAATTATGCCAATAGGCCATTGACAGAACTTACCCATGCTTTGGAAGTTTGGCAATGATTGCAATTGCAAATTAAAACCTTTCAATGGGTATGGCAAGAAAAAAAAAATTTAATTATGGTTTTGGAAAATATGTCTGCATCACTTGCATGTTCTATTCATTTGTGCTATTGCAGATTTTGTACTTTTTTCTTACAGAAAACATGTTGCTATTGTTTGATTATTGAAAGAACAAGGTAAAAATTGACTTATAACATAGTCCAATTATTTGAAGATGGTATAGAGCATCTTGGATGTGGACTAATGGGAATTTGTGCTCCAATTCAACATTCTAGTGTAAGTTGTAGAAATGTTTTATTTTAATCTTTAGTCAAAGTCTTTTGGATTCCATTTTAAAATAGTATTTTGTATGCATTGAACGTTGAAAGCATATGGCCTTTTTTTGAAATGTGCCTTCTGGATTTCCCGAAATCTCCAAGCAATCAATGTTTGTATGGTACATTCTAATCGTGCTTTATTTATATATTTTGTTACTTAATAACTATCTTTCTAGAGAAAAAAATGCATACATTGTTGTGCTAGTTACTTTTTAAGAAGAAAACAAATTGATAGGTACTATTGTTTCTGTTTACTTTTTAACGGTGAACATATAATTTTTTCCTTAGCTGCTATGCTTGTCATAATCTTATTCGCTTTGGTATAGTTTTCTCTCTCTCTCGCAATTGAAGGTTGTTCATCATGGCTTGCCATATGAAAGTGTTCCATGGGAGCTAATTTTAATTTAAAACTTTCTTTTTAAATGGATGGCTTTTCTAAGCTTATATTTGCTTTAAAATTTGTATGGGTGCTTTAAGTTTTCCATTGTCCCATGTCTCCATGTTGATGATAGAGATAAGAATGTCGTAGTACCCCTTGACATAAACGCACACCAGCCCCAGTATTTTTGTTCAAGAGTTCTATAGTTATTCTAGCTTGCATGTGTGGACACATACTAGCAAGGTGGGTAAGTACAAGGTTAGGTGGGTTTGTGATTCAGGACCTCTCTTGCCAAAGTACTACTGGCTTTTGCCAACTCATACGACTATGAATGGAAAAAAAAAAAAATGTCCTCTTAAGATTCAATGAGGAAACTTGACTCGGGCATTATGTTTATTCACTAAAAGAATTACCCTAGAAACACAATAAGCCTAACAGAAAATATATATAGTACTTAAACAGTACTTTCTTTTGCTCAAATGTGTTTGTCTACTTTGTTTTATCACATACCTTTAGATTTGAGTTTTGAACTCTTGCTGTAGAATATCAAAGGAAGCTACCAAGGAGAGTTACTGATTTTAAAGAGGGATTATAGAGCAAACATAAAAGTTGGCCAAGGTTGGTGGTGTGTTTTCCTATACCTAATCTTAATCTTCTCCTTCATACTTGGCTTCTATTTTTTTATTTTTTATTTTTTTGTATACAAGTTTTGGATTCTAAAATTTTGTTGTGGTTTTACTCTAAAACTGAACACTAAACCAAATGCTTTTAAAATTAAAGACAGTCACTTGCAGGAAATTCATCCAGTTACTTCTGGTCACAATATGGTAAGATATTGAGGTAGATTTTTTTTATTCCATTTGCTATTTTAATTATATCTGATTTTTTTTATATAAATTAATTATATCAAATTGTCATTCACAAACCTTTTCCTTGCAATTGAATAAGGGTCATTCACAAGTTAGTTCCTCTATTGGCTTAATAATGGCAGGTAGATGTACATATATTCTAGAATTGCTTAAAGATTATATGGCTCCATTGTGTTAGTTCCTCTATGTTGGTGGTTATTCTCAGTTCCTCTAAATCTTTAGTGCATAGGCTAAATTCTTATGGTTGTGCTCAAGGCCATCCTGGGGTTCTTAGTGAGAGAATTTATTTAAATTCTTTTCTTTTTTTCTTTTTTCTTTTTTTTATGGGGCTTTAGTGAATTTTATAGTAGTTGCAATGTGAAAATAATGTAGAATTGTCTTTGATGTTATTAAACTGTTGCTACTGATTAAGTAACATGTGAAAATCTAGGTAATACCGTTTGAAAGTTCATGAATCATGATGCTTTGGGTTATCTTTATGGATATGAGGTTTGAATGCTTTTTTTCGATTAGCTTCTCCCTGCAATTGTATGTTTCATAAGAAACACAACTATGTATCATCACCCATTAGGTACACAACAACCACATTGATTTTTGTTGCTATAGAGCATTACTGGACCTCATCAATTTAATTTAATAGGTACTGCTAAGAAAAATAACATTTACTGCTTTTATTTCTTCCCAAATGCTTAAAGTTTATTACTTTAATTCTAAATTGATTCCACATAGAAAATTGTATTTTGCATCCCAACTTTAACATTTAGCAATATTTGTTATTATTAATTTGTCAAACATGTGTATCGGAAGCTAGCTTATTGGTTAGTCTACTATATACACTAAAATATTCCATCCACCAATTGTGTTACTTATTATTGATTAGTCTCTTGTATACATGGACAAAATGGATTGGAAGTATGGGAGAGTTGGGGGTAAGGAACCCGGTCAACTTGAACATGTGATCAAAGAATCCAAGAATTTTAACTATTGTTGTAATTTCCTTTCATATAAAATTTACATCTTCTCAATCCTTATTGAACAAATTTAGCTTTTGTTTAATTGTTTGCATACAAATTAGTATATCAACCTTGACTCCATCACCCAAGAAACAAATAAAAAATAGCTTTTTTTAAGTTCAAGTGTGAAATCTTGACTCACAAGTGATGTAGAATGGAGTTTTGACTCCTGAGTTTAATTTGGAGAAGCATTTGTTGAATTTTATTCATTGAATCTTATTTCATTTCTTCTTTGGTTTGCTTTTTCTTATTTTAATTTTTTTCCTGGCACTTTTATTTAGTAAAAAAAAGGAGTAATAGTGATGAGTGACTAGACACTACAAGAATTTACACATTTGCCGACCAAAAAAATTTTGGTCGCAAAAAAATGTCATTTGCCGACCAAATTAAAATTTCGTAGCTAAAATTTTTTTCTATTATCGACCAAATTTTTTTTGTTGCAAATAAGTTTTTTTTGCGACCAAATTACAATATTTGTCGCCAAAAATCTGGGCGGGAGAATAAAATCTGGGGGGAGCTGTATGATCTTTCAGCGACTAATATAATTTGGTCGCTGATACCAAAACGACGTCATTTTGGTATCTACACTCGCATACAAACGTTAGCCGACCAACAGGTTGGTAGCGGATAACTTTACTAATTCAAACACAGATAAATCATAAATACGCGCCTCTTTCACCCCTCAGTCGAAAGAGATCAAAGCTCAGTCGCGCCAATCACCTCACCTTACCATCGACCTTGCCGTCCGTCTACGCCGCCGTCCGTCTTCACCATTTCTGATTCACCTAGGTATTTTTTTTTTTTTCAACTTATAATAGTTTCTCTCTGTTTATATCTCTGTGTCTCACTTTTTCTCTTTGATTTCTCATACTCATCTTGTTCTACAATGTCTCACCCACCAGGGCCCTCACCATCGCGATTTTTCGGAGCATCTTCGACTCTCCCTAAAAACAATTTCAGGTATAAATCCTCTGTATCACTCTCATGAACTCAGTCTCTGCCTGTGTCTCCCTCTCACTGTCAATGTTTGTGTTGATGTTTGCTACTGGGATATGTCGATTATAAGATTTCGTTCTATTGTTTGTGAAGTCCCCAATCTGTGATGTTCTTGTAGTGTTTTATTTCTCTCTTTCTTTAAGTATCCCTTTTTATATTGGGAAATATACTTAATGAGAATAAAAAAATTTTGGGTGCTTTTGTAAGTTATTTGTAATTTGATTTCCAAACAAGTTAGTTGGTTAATAGGATTTATTCATGAGATTTTTTGAGTACCCTCAAATGAGCCACAAGCTCTACAAGGACTTACCCTATATTCCATCCTTTAGAAGTTGGAGTTGAATTTTTAAGAAGAGACCTAAAAATTAAAAAATAAATGAAAAAAGAGAGTGAATCTATGTACACAGAAAAATTATGGGTTATATACAAGGTAGCACATCTTCCATTAATCACAAATAGCCATTTATGTTGCCTCTCAAATACCATAATAAATATGAAAGACGTCTATCAATCCCTAAACCAATTACAATATCCTAAACCAATTAAAATATAATAAAAAAAATAAAAAAAATAAGTTAACACCGTGACAATATCCTCTTAGGTATGCAATTATTGTTCATCTCTAGGCTATTTACATAAGGTAAACAAAAGATATATCAAATTCTTTTCTATAAGAATTAAACCTGCAAACTTCACATTACCAAGTAGTACCATACAACCACTAGACTAAAAGCCCTAATTATGTTATAGACCTTGCCTAAGTGGGATTTATGTGGGGTTAAGGGAAAAAAAATAAAGTAGTAGAATTTTTAATCCGAGTTTATATGCTAGGGGAGCATCTCTCCTATTTTTATTTTTTTTTTTTGATCACTAAAGAAAATTTTTATTGATGAAGAAATCATATATTACATATGAGTTTACATCAATAAGGATGAAAAGGAAAAAAAAAAGAGGGGAGAGGGGGGGGGGGGGGAACAAAGCATGATGTTGGTGAGAAACCAACTCTAGCTTAAGCCAACACTTGGGGCCACCCAACGACTAGTTTTACAATTACTTATAACCCACAAGAGCACTTAACTTTAAATCCTCCACACTTACCACACTATTTCCAACAGAAGAGTTTTACACAATCTTGTCCTATTCTCTTGTCTCAAATTCTATATCGTATCGCACAATAAATATTTTTAACATGATTGTGTAGTGGAGAGTTGATCTAGTATAAAGAGGAAGAGATGATTTGGACATAGGATTGCCATTTGTTTATTCAGCAAATCAGATGGAAAAATTTGTTAAGTGTTATTTTATTCATTTATCAATTGATGCTTTTATGTTATCTTATGAAACACCAACAAAAAAAATTAATAAATCTTACTATTTAAACAAATAAATATTTAATTTAACCACCACATAAATTTGTTCAATAATTTTTCAGCACTCAAAGGTGTTGACTTCTGTAGAGTTGATTAATTACTTTAGAGTTTAGGGCACCAAACCGAATAGAGATTTGGTTGCTTGTCCGTAAAGTGCACAATAGCAGACAGAGGTATGTGGAAAGAAACCATGGTTTTTTATTTTTTGATTCAAAGGAAGGAAACCTTAGTGGCCAAGTTTAAGACAAGAAGAAATTTATTGAGCTTAGTGGCCAGGTTTGATTCAAAGGAAAGAAACCTTAGTTTTTGTTGGCCATATTTTAATATTTTATTTTACAAAGTATATGTGTCACACATGTTTATGGATGCTTGTGGCCAGGTATTGGTCTCTTCTTTTTATTATTGTATTTATTAGGAGTTTTGTTTTAACGAAAATATTTATGTACCTTTAATGTGAAGTTGGGTCGAATACATGTGTGCAAGGATGGACGTGTGGAATAAATTTATTGAGCAATAAATCAAATATTCTAGAGTAGCTCCTTTATCTTTTGGATCATCTAGTTTGTTTATTTTGCTTTTAGTTCAAATATATAGTGTTTATCTGTAAGGATGTTAGCAAGTTCTAAAATTCCAAAGTTTTTACTTAGTGTCTTATGGATATCAAAGATCTGAATTAGCTCCAACACTTTTTATTCATTCAGTTGTCATGTACCAGTTGATTATTTTACAAAATTTTCTATCATGAGAAGTTGATCATTTCACAATCTCTCCTTTTACACTAGTGTGTGCATTTTTCCATATAGGGTAGCAATTTTTCCATCTAGAGTAGCTCCTTTCTTGACATTTGAACTCCATCTTTTTAGAGATCTTTTTATATTTTCTTCCAACTTTCAGTTTACCAGTGTGTTGTAAATGTTTTTTATGATTTTCATTTCCATCGCTTTAAGAGACCTTGGGTTTTGCACTGCAGGTCGAAATATTGAAAATCTTGTTATGCATAGTGTGCTTAGCTTTATTGGCAAAGTAAATGTAAGGTATGTGATAGATTATCCTCTATGTTTATTAGTGTTGTGATTTTGTATTTATCATCTTCCTGATTTTATTTAATTTTCTTATAAATTTCTGGCAAGTCCCAATACATATCTCCTACACCAAGAGCTTCTTAACTTCATGCTCGTAGCCATGTCAACTCAGCTTCTTTCTGGGCCATCACCAGGACCCAAGGATATTCACCCATTCATTGATATGGCAATGGTCCAGGTGACGAGAACTTCTGACTTTTTTTAGCTCGTCCAAAATCTGCAGTTCTTTTAACGGGTATTGCTGTTCTGTCAATTTGCTATTACATTTTCAGGAAAGCTCTTTTGTTGGTTTGGTTGTTCGCAAACTGCTACTTAATTACATCATGCGACCTCACTTCGCCTTAAATACTGCATCTTATGACATGTTTTCTGAAGGAAATCAGCCCGGTGTTTTACAGAGAGTTGGTTCTGCAGCTGGTATGGTGGTTTATTTGATAATGCTCATTTTTTACAAGTAGTCAGCTGGTATGGTTTTATTCTGTTAATATGCAGTATGCATCATAGCTATGCCATTTGTCATCAAAATAGCATAGTGTTGTTCAGAGTCATTTGGATGCAATGTTTCATAAATTTCCCTAGATTGTTGTTGTTTGTTTCTAGTTTTTTTTTTCCCCTTTTACCATTGGAGTCTTTTTCTTCTGTTTATTTATTATTTTGACTTACATGAACACACATTAATAGAGGAACAAAATTATGTGGTATACTGACAGAGAATTTATTAGTTATGTCATGGGAAAATAATCAGTCCACACGTAAAACATTCTGATATATTAACAATTCTAAAATACAAGAATTACCTCTGATGGAAATGTAGTATCTTTTCACCATGGGCAGAATTTCTTTGACTATTTTTATTTGTAGTTATCTAGTTGATGCCCCCCTTCACTCAAAAAAAAAAAAAAAAAATACTACAAATTAATGATGAAAATTACAGTACCGTTAGAATATTATTAACTCTTCTTGTCACTCCATTGATTATTTAACATTTTCACATATCTACTTGTATAAAATTAATGGCAAATCATCATAACAATAATGAACATCATATAACATTTTCACCGAAGGGAAGGGGTGACGGATGTGGAGCCTCAGTTCTTAGCATCTTTAGGGCCATTCAATATATTTATGGATTTGTCTATATTTATATGGTCAATAGACATTGTAACATTCAGAAAATACATTGGAAAGTAAGTTTTTACCAAACATTTGTAAATACACTGGAAAGTAAGTCTTTACCCTGCATATTGGGTATATTGATGGATGTGTTGAGATGTAGGTAAGTATCTGAAACAGTTGGTTTTACAGAGGCTTTCCTACTGTAGTGTTTGACATATTTAATTGGTGCAGGATATTTACCTCCACACAAACTGTCTTGCAATTTTGGCCAACATGGCACCCCATGTCCACCGTTTGAGTGCATATGCATCACAGAGACTCATTAGCCTCTTTGATATGCTCTCACGCAAGTATGTCTCTTATTGTTTCCATAGAGCAGTCTGATCTATTTTCTTACGTGGAATACTTGATAACTTTGATAGAATCTTTACTTTTATGGGATTTTGATTTGGTCATCTTTTTAAAACGTTGTGTGTTAGGTACACTAAATTAGCAGAGCTAAAAAAAAAATTTGTCGTGAAATGTTACAATTAGCGACCAAAAATTTTGGTCGTTGAATGTGATAATTGGCGACCAAATTTGTTGGTCGTGGAATGTGACAATTGGCGACTAAGATATTTGGTCGACAAAAGGTGACTTTTCGCGACCAAAATGTTTTAGCGACAAAATGGATTAGTCGCAGTAGTGATATATTTAGCGATCACAAATTGAGTCAATCCATTAACATCCAATGGTTTTGGATCTTGAGTTTAAAAAAATAAAATAAAATTTTCAAGCATTATAAAATGCTCATTGTTTTCAATAATGCAGTTGTAATACTTTGGTTGTTCTTACAAAGTATCTTCAAATCGAACTGTTATGTTCGCATGTATCATTCACAAGGAATGTGGTGCTAATGGAGGCCTGGCCACCTTTATATTCAAATTTAGAATTGCTCGAAAAAGTATGCAACATGGAAAATGTACCCTTGATCCTCACATTATAAGATGGAATATTATTTGTTGACTGATATATATTGACACCCACGAGGCATCGGTGATGCTGACCCTATTAATTAGAGCTTTTGAGTATGATAATTTTAAGGATTACTTTCACATTTACAGTACCCATTTTAAATGTAGATTCATTTCTTTGGGTTTGGGCAGGTAAGTTCTGTTGAGATTGAATGCATCTGCAATGCTGTTGATAACAACATCCTTGAGACAGCAGCGGTTGGGGTGCTTCCTCAAGGAGGTGGTCCTGAGAGGTTAGTCATAGCCGTTGTTTTCAAGGATTCAAGTGAATCGGCCATAGACTTAAACACGTTGAGGATGGCTTTCAATTCTGCACTTCAGAATAAACTAAATCCTTTGTTCAAGGTATAATCAAACTACTCAGCAATCAAATGCCTTGTTGAAAAGTTTTGCTCTTAGTTTCTTTTTTTTTTTTGGGTACATAAACATCATATAACATTTTCACCGAAGGGAAGGGGTGACGGGGAGTGGAACCCCATGGTGAGACTTGAAGTGCGGACCTCAGTCTAGTGTGATAGTTTGACATGTGATGTGATAGTTCGACGGTTGGTTCAAAAAATATAAGTTGGATTAATAGTCTAACCAGATTATCAATTCTTTACTTGTGGGACTATTGTGTGGTGTTACATTACACCTTTCATTACTATTGTTAGTCCCTCCCCTCCCCCTCATGTATTTCTGCACACCATTAGTTTGCTTCTTAACTGTGCACTGTATGGTGATTGATGGTTTCTGCAGGCACGAGGCAGAGCTTGCTGCAGCTGCAGCTGCAAGTCAGCCCCTTCCGGATGATGATGATGATGATGATGCATTTGAATAGATAGGGTTTCCTCCCTGGAGAGACATTTATGTCCTCCCAAATAGTGTCTCATTGGATTGGTGTCCCAAATTTTCTATCATACATGACTTACCAATTGAGAATTTTGGATGATGTGTATGGCTTTTTGGTACTATTATTAAATGTGTGGTATTTTATTTGTGAAGAGTACAAGGTGTTGTGACTTCTCTGGATATTGAACTTTTTGGTGGAAGTTAATATATGACAAACAAACTGGATCCATGGCCTGGCAACTTAAACCTGTTTTTGTATAATCCTTTATTGTTTTTGCTTGACCATCAGCTCCCCTGTTTTGCACTCGCAATACCAATTGGCAAGCAATACTTGTCCTCCTTAATCAAGTTATCAATTGCGAGAATCCTCCAGTGTCCACCCACCTGGGCAAAGAACAATCGTGGAAAGGGATTTGGTTTTTCTGCATCACTTATCCATGAAAATCATAAATGGCTTTTCTTTGTTCATGATTTTGATTGTTGATATGTTTTTTAAGAAAGTGGATTTATCAAGAGACAGATTCAGAAAATCCATATAATGGTGTTTAACATTAGCAATGAAATATTCAAATGCAATTGGAATGGAATGACTATAACCGCCAGAAGAAGACATAAAACCAGTTATTCAAATAAGAAGGTGGTACTTATTATTCATAACATATCCTGGTACGATGATGAGTAACAAGAAGAATGAGACTGTTTTAATGCCATAGTAACTTCAAATTCAACATTCATGCCAGAACAATTTCAAATTCACAAAATAATAACCAATTTTTTTGTGAGACTACAAATAGATGGTGAGATTGCCCCTATATAACAAAGAAAGTTCACAAACAAATCTCTCACCCAACTTCACATCCACAAGAACCATGTTTTTACCCCACATGTCATTGCTCTGAAATTTCCCTTGTCAGTTTCTTTAACAGATTATTTATAAGCACCTCGTGTTGATCTGGCACTGTGAGCAGACCTTGATGGAGGAACGAGACAGCCAAGACCAATACCTTTGTCTTCTCTGCTGCAATCTCTCTCACTCAAATTATGCCTACACTACTTTGCACAAAGAATCACAAGGATGTTGATGACTTCACCGTGTTTTCTCTTCCGCTTCTTTTTTCAGCTGTGTTTGGAAATCGGTAGAGCTTGGTTGACACCTTGCATTACTGCATTTGCAGGCATACCATCTAATAGTTCATCTTATTTGTTGCTGTTTTATGCCTTCTAAATGAAGAAAAAAAAGTTTTCCCTGGCTTACATGCACGAAATAAAATAAAGGTCAAAATTTTGATCCAACATTTGACTCAACAAAAATGTGCCCATTTGAATTGATAGAAGTTAAAGGTCCACCTAATAAGAATAAGTTCACTAGGAGTTCTAAACATAAGTATGACAAGCTACTGAAAGGGCAGTCACCTGTCACCGGGCATGACTCTCCGGCCACTGTTGGGTTCAGGGTGAGTATGTATGCAGCCTCACCCCGGTGTGTGGTGAAGAGGCTGTTTACGTGATTTGAATCCGTGACGCCCAGCTATGCAATATCATCATTATATTAACCATCATCCTTGAACTCAATCAGTTGGTGGTAACAATACAAATTTGGTCATAATAATGTTTTACACATAGGAGGGAGGAAAACTGTACCTCGTGATATCAGTAGCATGGCCATGAACTTGAGGATCCAGCCACTACTGAGCCCCAAGCCTCAACTGATGATCCTTTAATGTTTGCTCAATCAACAACTAAAACTGAATCTGCTACAAAAAGGAGACAGTGAAGCATGGCAAAACCCAAGTTTCATAATTCATACATCCCTATAATGTGTTTTACTTAAAGCTTTTATCATGAAAGTTAAATCGTTTAATCATGCTTTTCAAGGCATCCAACATGGGCCTATTATGATTTTAACTACAGTGGCAGGGATGCGCCTTCAGTAAACTCCTAAATTTCAAAGAATGAAGGTTTATATATTTTATTTCCATTTCTAATAAAGTCAATTCAATTCAAAGGGAGTTGTTTGGAGCTTAGTACATACTTTTGATAAGAATGAAAGTCGTCTCAGAGATTCAATTTTTCAAAACATGGGACTATGTTACGAACCATTTTCAATTGCAGCAAAGGCTTTATATTTCTAATGCATCTTCTTATAAAAATATTGCCTTCAAACAAAAAGGCAAGTAACTAACCCATATGACGGAATGTCAAGGTTATCTAATAAAACACAGCTCTGAAAAAATGAAGTATAAGGCATGATATAGAAAGCAATGATTACAATAAAAGAGCATGAAGCATAGCAAGAGAGACAATTTCATTGTAAGTGCTCTCTCAATAATAGTCTCTTTTCAAAGATAAGAAAGTGGTTTGATCAAGCATAGAAATTCAATGTGAAGAGAAAAGTCCAGCAGATATGAAACTTCTTAAAGGTGCTAGTGCTGCCGCCGTCCCCCTTCTCCCGAGCATCGACATAAAAAAAAAATTCCCCTACCCGCACATTAATTTATTTGTGTTTGTTTAGTTGAACAAAATAGAAATCACAAATATCTCCAAAATGACCATAATAATACAGTACAAGTTTCAAGAGACCTTTCTCACCAATGATCCTGCAGTACCAGTCCCACTCCTGGGAAAATAAACCGTCTGGTGAATTGTAGTGCCTCCATCCTAAGAACATACAATCCTGAAAAGAATCACCAGAATAACTGTTATCTTGTCATAGACTTGGAGGGTATAAGAAAAGTTTACACAGCACAACCTAATGAGACATATCAGTTAGATAAAAAAGAAGAAAAAAAGCATACACACATCATGACGAGAAACTAAATAACAACCAAATATAGGAAACCATGAGAGGTAAATGATGAGAAGAAAATTGTTTACACAAAACACTTGATATTGTTTATGGTCACATTTAAGGTCGAACAAGGATACATTGAGGAACTCACTATGGAAATTGAATGTGGTGGACATTGAAATAACTCTTTTACATGTGTGCCATATGGTGGGTTTTTTGTTCTTCTTTCTATCAGTAACCTTTGTTCCTGAAATGGGGTTTTTCTGCTTTATTATTTTAGGTTAAGGAATTTTCAATTTTCAGTTTTTATCATATGCAAGAAAAAACACAAGTCTATATGCTTTACAAATAAGTTTCTTTTTGTTTTTTGTTTTTGATTTGCTTGCAGATGCTGCAAGAAAGTAATGTCAGGAAGGAAGAACTTAAGGCCCGTGCTATGGCTCTAAAAATTTTAGGAAAAGTTTTCCAGGTAAAACAAATGGCGTAATCAAATAGTAGAATCATATATTTGTTATTATGACCAACATTTCCATAATTTACTAGCTTGCCAAAAAAAAAAGAACCATCAATTATGCCTTGTCCATCTAATTCAACATCACCACAACACTTCATCAAAATTAAATTGACTAACATCAATTTTTCTAATTTGATTTACATTTTAATAGATTCTGTGATTTTCATAACATCTCTTCACCTTCTTCACCATCTCACATCTTCTTCACCTTCACTTCCCAATGTCATAGAGCAATGAAGAGAAGAGAAGAGAAGAGAAGAGAAGAGTGGTCCAAATCAAAAACAGAGAGAGAGAGGTCCAAATCTCATAGAGCAATGAAGAGAAGAGAAGAAGAGAATAGAAGAGAAGAGAAGAATACCTTCGAATCGATGATTCGATCGCTGCTCGCCGCCATTGTCGCCGATCGCCGATCGTCGCTAGCCACCACTATCGCCGCTCGTCGTCGCCTCTGTGAGAGAGAGAGAGAGAGAGAGAGAGAGAGAGAGAGAGAGACTGTTGTTTCGAAAGTTAGGGCTCCGAAACTTGGGCTCTACAAACCTGAAAGGAAATGAAAAAAAAAGGGGGAAAGACGGGGAAAAAACAGGGGGGAAATTGAGGTTTTGTTAGGTTTAGATTTTCAGAATATTTTTAATATTCTTAATATTTAATTTTTTAAATATTTTTAATATTTTAATTTTCTAAATATTTTTAATATTTTTAATGATTATACATGCCTAAAAAATTAATTGATAAAAAAATTAATTGACAGAAAATAATTGACATAGAAGTTGTTTGAAAAAAAAATGATTTGAAAAAAAAAATATTCAAAAAAATTACTTAAAAACAATTAATTGAAAAAAAAATATTTTTTTATTTGAGTATTTTAAAAATAGTTTGGTTATGACTGTTGATCAAAAATACGGATATCGAGTTATGAGTTGTGTGTTTGATTATCAATTATATGTTGAATTAAGTTTTGAAAACCATTTTGAAAACTCATCACCAAACAAATTTTTTTATTTCACATGTCACATCAAACTTTCAAAACTCAATTCCACATACAATTCAAAACTCAATTCAACACTCTATTAAAAAACCATAACCAAACAAATTTTTTGTAGTAGAGGAAAGGGAGCGACAGTAGTGGTGAAAGTGATGGATAAGAGGTGGTGGTGGTGGTGGTGGTGATGGCGAAGGCGAAGGCGAAGGCGAAGGAGATTAGTGATGAAGTTGTGGTAGTGGTATGGGAAATGGAGTGGTGGCGGTGGATGAGAGGTAATAGTAGTAGTAGTAGTGGTGGTAGTGGAGTGGTGGCAATGGTAGTAGTCATGGTAGTCGTAGAGGTGAAGTGGCGACAGTGGAAATAGTGGTGGTGGTGGAATGGCGTTTGCAGTAGTGGTGAAGGTGGTAGAGGAGATGGGTGGTGAGAGAGAGATGAATGAGAGACAGATAAAGGAGAGAGAGAGAGAGAGAGAAAGAGAAAAAGAGACAGAGTGATGAGCGAGAGAAAGACAAAGTGGTTGCTAAAAGTGCATTTTCTTGTAGTGGATCGATAAATCGAGAGGGAGCTCAGTAAATAGAGAAGACGGGAGGGAGAGAGTGAGCAACGCAAACATAGTGGGAGAGAGAGAGGGAGAAAAAAAGAAAGAGAAAGAGATAGAGATAAAGATAGAGAGTGAGAGACAGAAAAGAGACAGAGAGAGAAGAGAGATGGACGAGAGAGACAGAGAGAGATAGAGAGAAGAGAGATGAACGAGAGAGACAATGAGAAAGATAGAGAGACAGAGAGAAAGATAGAGAGATGAGCGAGAGAGACGGAGAAAGATGAGAGATGAGAGAGATAGAGAGAAGAGAGATGTGCGAGAGAGATAAAGAGAAGAGAGATGAACGAAAGAGACAGAGAGAGAAAAGAGATGAGAGAAGAGATAGATGAGTGAGAGACAGAGAGAGAGAGAGAGACAAATAAACAGACAAATAGAGAGAGAAGAGTGATGAGTAAGAGAGAGAGAGAAAGAGAAGAGAGAGATGGAGATGAAAAAATGGATGAAAAGATATAGACAAAGAGAGAGAGAGAGAGAGAGAGAGAGAGAAAAAAAAAAGAGCGAAAGAGATAAACGAGAGAGAGAGACAGAGAGAGATGAGTAAGAGAGAGAGAGAAGAGAGATGAGAGAGATAAAGAGAAGAAAGATGGACGAGAGACACAGAGAGAAAGAGAGACAGACAGACAGACAGAAAAGAGTGATGAGTGAGAGAGAGAAAGAGAAGAGAGACAGAGACATAGAGAGACAAAGAAGAGTGATGAGTGAGAGAGAGAGAGAGAGAGAGAGAAGAGAGATAGATAGATGAAAAAATGGGTGAAAAGAGAAATGTTCAAAAGAGTAAGACGACGTCGTTTTTATTTTTTTTTATAACAGAAAAATACCATTGCATTTATTTAAACCGTTTTATGACTATATATATATGAAGCCGTCTCAAAGCCACAATATATATATATATTTTTTTTAATTTTTTTTTTTGTGCAACGGTACGTATTACAATCGCAAAAAATTATTTTTTTTTTTTTGCGACTGCAGCTGGTATCGTCGCAAAAACTCTATTTTTTTTTTTGCGACAGCAATATCTGCCATCGCAAATACTCTATTTTTTTTTACGACAGCAATTTTTGCCGTCACAAATACTCTATTTTTTGCGACGGCAAGTTGTGCCGTTTCAAAAAGTCACATTTTTTGGTGACAACAAGTTATGCCGTCTCAAAAAGTCACATTTTTTGAGAAGGCAAGTTGTGCCGTCTCAAAAAATCACATTTTTTGAGACGACAAGTTATGTCGTCGCAAAAAGTTCCGTCTCATAAGCCCACTTTTCTTGTAGTGAATCGTAGATAAAATTTTTCAACACATTTTTTATTAAAATTTAGTCAAATTATTTATATGTATGTCTATGTGTATATAAATATTTTAAAATGTATATTGTTTGTATATTACCCTTTTTATTGTATTTAGTAAATAAATCTAAAATAGAGATATGTGGTTAGTGGTTTTGAGTTGGTTATGATCAAAGTTAGGGGTTATGGGTGAAAATGATGTTAGTTATAAGATGTGGTTATGATCAAAATGGTATGGTTACGAGCCAAAATATATTGGTTATGAGATGTGGTTATGAGATATGTGATTAGTGATTATGAGTAAAGTGGTGTGGTTATGAGCCAAAGAATGTTGGTTATGAGATATGTGATTAGTGGTTATGAGTAAAGTGGTGTGGTTATGAGCCAAAAAATGTTGGTTATGAGATATGTGATTAGTGGTTATAAGTAAAGTGGTATGGTTATGAGCCAAAGAGTATTGATTATGAGATATATGACTAATGGTTATGAGATATGTGATGTTAATTATGATCAAAGTGGTGTGACTATGAGCCAAAGGGTGTTATGAGATATGTGATTAGTAGTTATGATATATGTGATGTTAGTTATGAGCCAAATAGTGTTGGTTATGAGATATGTGGGTAATGGTTATGAGATATATGATTGTTGATTATGAGATATGTGATTTTGGTTATGAGCAAAGTGATGTAGTTATGAGTCAAAAGGGTGTTTGGTTATGAGATATGTGGTTATTAGTTATAAGATATGTGATATTGGTTATGATCAAAGTGATGTGGTTATGAGCAAAAGGGTGTTGATTATGAGATATGTAATGTTGGTTATGAGTCAAAGGGGGATTGGTTATAAGATGTGGTAATGAGCTATGGGGATTGGTTATAAGATGTGGTTATGAGCTATATGAGTAGTAGTTATGAGATATGTGATAGTGGTTATGATCAGAGTGGTGTGATTATGAGCTAAAGGATATTGGTTATGAGATGTAGTTATGAGATATGTGATTGTAGTTATGAAGAGTGTTGGTTATGTGATATGTGGGTAATGGTTATGAGATATATGATTGTTGATTATGAGATATGTGATTTTGGTTATGAGCAAAGTGATGTAGTTATGAGTCAAAAGGGTGTTTGGTTATGAGATATGTGGTTATTAGTTATAAGATATGTGATATTGGTTATGATCAAAGTGATGTGGTTATGAGCAAAAGGGTGTTGATTATGAGATATGTAATGTTGGTTATGAGTCAAAGGGGGATTGGTTATAAGATGTGGTTATGAGCTATGGGGATTGGTTATAAGATGTGGTTATGAGCCATATGAGTAGTAGTTATGACATATGTGATTAATAGTTATGAGATATGTGATAGTGGTTATGATCAAAGTGGTGTGATTATGAGCTAAAAGATATTGGTTATGAGATGTAGTTATGAGATATGTGATTATAGTTATGAAATATGTGATATTGGTTATCAACAAAATGGTGCTGGTTATGAGATATGGTTATGAGATAAGTGATGAGAGCTCATAACTAAGTTATGATTAATTTGATTCTAGTTATGAACAAATATGATTTTGGCTCATAACTATAAAAAGTGACCTGCTTACCAGGTCACTTTTAATGATGTGGCTCAATCTGAGCCATTGATTTTCGATGTACCATACATTTTTTAAACAAAATGTACTATAGACTTTCCCCTAAATCTCTAAATCCCCTCCATCTGCGGACACTCGCCCACGAAGAACAAAACATTCACTGCCAAATTTTCTAATTACACAACCCGGGTATTTTCTGGCATTGCATGTGATATTTTTTTCTTTTAGTTTTCAAAGTAGACAATTGGTTTGATGCATCTTTTCTCACATATGAAATCTGTGTAATTATGTGGAAATAATAATGTAATATAAATTATTGGTCATAATCATGATTACACCTGTTTGGAACAATGTCAGCCAGAACAACACAACATAAAAAAGTTATAAAAACATAATAATAGGAATGGAAAGGGAAAAGTTCTTTGTTTTATGCTCTAATAGAATGATATTCTACCAATTATAATGGTAATTTTCAGGGCATTCTAGAAGAAGAAGAAGAAATAGCTGTGAAGCGGCTCTCAAATAATTCTAGCCAAAGACTAGATGAGTTCAAGAATGAAGTTGTGTGTATTGCCAAACTTCAACACTGAAATCTCGTGAAACTTTTGGGATGCTGCATTCAAGAAGAAGAAAAGTTGTTGATCTATGAATACATGCCCAACAAAAGCCTGGACCACTTTATTTTTGGTTTGTCTCGCTTGAAACTATAATACTGTATATAGCGTAAATATTTTATTTTTGCTTATACAAATAGTTCACTCTCCAACCAGCCAGTATACTTTCTTTCTTTCTTTCTTTTTTCTTCTTCTGTTTTTTTTATTTTATTTTATTTTTTTCCAGTCATTTCAGTTTTATATAAGCTTTTTGAATTACTTGAAAATGGGACAAAAAATTGATGGCAGTGTTGTACATGTGCACATGCATGAACCTGGTCTAAGTGGTCCCCCTCTCCCCCCCCCCCCCCTCGAAAAAAAAAAAATAAAGTGATTTTACATTGGGGAATCATTTCAATTCATGCATCCTACTAGCTGGAGGATGGACTAACTCAAACATGTTTGAGATCTCAAAGCTAGCAATATTTTGCTAGATATCGACATGAATCCAAAAATATCAGACTTCGGAATTGCTAGAAGTTTCATTGGAAATGAGACAGAAGCTAATACAAACAGAGTAGTTGGAACATAGTAAGAATCTGTATGACATGTTTTGTAAAGTTCATTTACATTGCTTCAAAATCTGATTGCAATTGTTCATTCATTGCTTTGCTGCAGCGGTTACATGTCTCCCGAGTATGCAGTAGATGGTTTATTTTCAATAAAATCGGATGTATTTAGCTTTGGAGTTTTGGTACTAGAGATAGTGAGTGGGAAGAGAAACAGAGGTTTCTTTCATCAACACCTCAACCTCCTTGGGCATGCAAGTGTTAAGTTTAAAAGTACTTTTATACACAGTGTAAGTGTTTCGAATTAGTACTACTAATATTGCAATGAATTGTTTAGGCATGGAGACTCTATAATGAAAACAGGTCATTGGAATTGATTGATGAGACTCAAAGGGACTCGTGCTACCTAACCGAAGTGTTGCGATCAATCTATGTGGGTCTTTTATGTGTGCAACAACGTCCAGAGGATAGGCCAACCATGTCATCTGTGGTTCTTATGTTGGGTGGTGAAGGTGCGTTACCTCAGCCTAGAAAGCCTGGTTTTTTTGCTGAAAGGAATCTACTTGAAACTGGCTGTTCGTTAAGCAAGGATGCAACAACTTAGGCCAATGAAATAACCATTACTGTGTTAAATGCTCGATAGGGAAAATGAAGAGAACTTAAAACAATAAACCGTGTTCTGCTATACTATTTATAGTGTAGAAGTTTATCAGTGTGTAGATAAATATATGATATACATATATGAATCATCTCAGCTGAATGTGATATCCTTCCAAATCTGTTTGATTGACTTTCTATAACTGATTTCAAGCATGTTATATAACTGATGTCCTCAATCAGTTCTGTCATATGCAAAACCATTACTTGATGATTTTTCTCCTTGATATTGGTTTTCCATCTTAAGTCTAATGGCACTCTCTAAAATCAATTTTAATGTCAGTTGTTAATTGAATTGATCAGTTAACAATGTATTTGGTTAATCCTTTTGCTCCAATGGAAGTAGGGCCAGCCTTTAGGCAAAGACGAGCAATGCCGCTGTCTAGGGTCCATTGAAACTTAGGGTCCCAAAATATTGACCCTCGTATTAAATCAAAAAAATAAAGTAAAATAACTTATTAATTCTACTTATTAGGTCACAAATAAAATAATAATACTAATAACACTAACAAATATACCAGTAAATATATCAAATAGGCCACAAGACTCCATACAAGTTTTACCACTTGACATGTAGCCTAACTAATATATTATCTAGTTGATATATTTGTTGCTACGTTTGTTAGTGTCCTAACATGATTGCAAATCATTGGCCAAAAATAAAAAATAAAATAAACATTATTGCAAATAAAAAGTGTTCATTCCAACGCGAAAGGCCCATCAAAATAAAATCTTTGGTGGTTCCACATTAGCAAAATTTGTTTTGTGCCCTAGAGTCTTATTTTTTTTTCTTCAAAAAATTGGTGATAATTCCATTCTAAAAAAGATGTAAGGAATTAGGTTCAGTGAATATTTTTTATTGGCGAGAAGTCTATGTTTTGTGAAATAGTTGGGTAAGAAGTCCTAGAAGAAATTTTATTTCTAATTTTACTCATTGACTTTTTTTATCTGGTTGACTTTTCATTGACTATTTGTTCAAATTTATATCTATTTGTTCAAATTTTTTGTCTATCTGCTCTAATTCATATCTACCTGCTCAGATTTTTTGACTATGTGTTCAATTTTTTCCTCTATGTATTCAATTTTTTTCATAAATTATATCTATTTATTCAAAAATATCTCTGACTTATTTTTCATTTGAACAATGACAAGATAGAAATACAAATACCATGCCATACCATATGTGGGGGCCGAATAACACTATTACGTACAGAGGCCGAATAACTTGAGGAAAGAAACCAAGTTATGTATTATACGGCTCTATCCCGGAGGGACGGAGGCCGAATAACCAAATCGGCCGAAGAATCAGCTGTAGACCTGGCCGAGTACGAACAGTTAGCCGAATGAGGGATTATTCATTGGACAAAAGGTGGGCCCAACCATCAACATCAAGGATGACTATAAATAAGAAGAACATCAGCTAAGAGGTGGCATGTGAGAACAAGTAAGTTTAACTTAAGATATGAGCAACCAAGAGAGTATACATTGACTTATCTATCGGAGTGCTAATTCTGGCACCCCCGACCGGAGTGTTCATTCCTTTTCAGGTGATTAGCTGAGAATCTTGAGCGTCCTATTGGATCCAAAGAGTATTTCCAAACCACTTCTCCACAATTGGCGCCGTCTGTGGGAATACTCCAGTACATCCATGGCGGGCGTGAGGGAAGATCCTCTGGTAGTCGCTAACGACCTTACACCACGAGTTGATACCACTCCAAGCAACATGCTTGGACTAGAAAACATTACTGCACGAAGAGCCTTGAACTTCGACTCAGCTGCCCAGACCTCCCCTCGACGTCAGCACACGAGACAATGCAAGCGATTATGGATCAAGCGAGGCAAAACGAACAGAGGTTGGAAAACATGATGGCTGAGAATGAGTGCCTTCGACAGGATTTGGCCTTGGAGGTGGCAAAATCCCAACAGGCCGCGCACCAAGATCCAGGACGACCTCTGAGAAAGGATAGTCGACGACGTCGAATTCGGAGACAAGATAATTGCAGTGATTCTGACTCGTCATCCGCAGAATCCAAAAAAAAGGGACAAGTCGAAGTCTCCAGTTCTTCCGAAGGGAGTCCGCGTGCAAGGAATAAACGAAGAAGAAATGATTCAGACGAAGAGGATCAACATGACCCCTTTGTGTGACAAATCGCAAGGGCTGTACTACCCAAAAAGTTCAAAGCTCCATTGTTCACCCTATATGATGGAAAATCAGACCCCACCGATCACATCCGTCCCCACCGATCACATTCGTCATTATAAGCAAGCCATGATGCTATATGCAAATGACGAGGCCTTCACGTGTCGAATTTTTCCAGTAGTTTGGGACCATTGGCCGTCAGATGGTATTATAAATTGGAACCGACAGCAATTAAGAGCTTCCATCAACTCCAAAAATCATTTAGGGCAAGGTTCATCACCGATGAGGTCCAGCCGAAGCAGGACGATTCTCTCTAGGCAATGCAAATTCAACCAGGGGAAACCCTACGTGCTTATTCGGCGCTATTGGAAATGCTTTAATCTTGTAGATGATGCCTGCAATGACTCCATGACCATCACCGCCTTTAAAATGGGGTTGCACCCTGATAATGCCCTCCGCAGCTCCTTGACCAGAAGGCCCCCCAAAACAGTCTAGTCGCTAATGAAGAAAGTCAAGGAATACTATAGAATGGAGGATGACGCCCTACGGGTTAAAGCCAGGCACAAGGCCAACAAGCCGACCCCATCTGAGATCGTTCAGCCGATAAATTCTTTACCATCACGGAGCCCTAAACCACGAAATTGGGCTAAATGAGACAAAAGACGAGATTCGCGCCAATCAAATGACCAATGTTCACACCGGGCTAATGAGCAACTTCAAGTGGATAGCAGGCGCATCAGGCGTGCGGATAAGAAATATACGGAGTTGTCAGAGCCGATCACCACGGTTATGTCTAAAGTTCAACATCTTCCGTTCTTCAAATGGCCACCCAAGATGGTGGGACCTTCCAACACGAGGAGACGGGATAGACGGTGTGAATATCACAAAGACCACGGACATGATACCGACAGTGGTTATGCGTTGAAAGATCACCTTGAGGAGTTGGTACAAGACGGTCGGCTTAAGCAACACGTCCAAAAGAACAACTTAACCAAAACAGTTGCTTTACGGCAAGATTCATCCCCACTCGGCGTAATCCATATGATATACAGCTTGCCGATGGCACCCGCGGTACATACAATTCAATCGCATCCTGACCCTCAAAAGCAAATCACACCAGTGAAATGGCCCCATGAACCTCCGAGTATTACTTTCGACGATTCTGATTTGGCCGGCGTAATGCTCCCCCACATTGATCCCTTGGTCATAGAGCTACACGTAAACCGATTCACTGTTGAACGTGTTCTCATTGACTAGGAGAGCACTTCAGAAGTGATGTACTACAAGACCTTCGTCAAACTGTTTCACTAAGTCGGACCTGTCTCCAGCTCATTATCCGTTATTCAGCTTCAACGCTAATCCAGAATATCCGTTGGGCAAAATCACACTACCAGTTTGGGCGGGCTCCTGGTCAGTGGATATAGAATTTTTGGTTGTCAAGCTCCCTTCGCTGTATAATCTCATTATGGGACGAACTTGGCTGCATACCATCCAGGCCGTGCCAAGCACCTATCATTAACTACTTCGTTTTCCGACTGAACGCGGCAGTGAGCAAATTCGAGGTTCCCAGAAATCGGCGTAGGCATGTTATCTTCTTGCTGCAAAAACACCAAAGGAGCTGGAAGTGAATTCAATTGAGGTGTTGGATCGAGAAAGCCTCGACGACGTTGGGCAGCTCCCAAGTGAAAAGGCAACCGGAGCCTGGATCGGGTTGAAATTGATGGAAATCCTAACAAGTTCTTTATGGCCGGCGTCTTCCTGAATAAAGTTGACAGGCAGGAGCTAATTTCCTTCTTACTCAACAACCTTGATGTATTTACATGGTCACCATATGAGATGCCGGGGGTGGATCCATCTGTGTCTCAGCACCGCTTGAACGTTGATCCCAAATGTAAGTTGATTATCTAGAAAAGCCGGCGTTCATCCGTGGAGTACACTGCTGCCGTTGTTGAAGAAGTTGACTGGTTAGTTGATGCCGGGGCAATCCGCGAAGTGACCTACCCTATATGGCTGTCGAATACTGTGGTCGTAAAGAAGAAAAATGGAACTTGGCGTGTTTGTGTGGATTTCACGGACCTAAACAAAGCTTGTCCCAAGGATTGCTTTCCTCTCCCCAGAATTGACCAACTCGTCGATCCGACGGCACATCATCAACGTATGAGCTTCCTGGATGCATATAGAGGCTACCATCAAATTGCCATGCATCCGGGGGACCAAGACAAAACCGCATTCCTCACCCCCAGAGGAACCTATTGCTATAAGGTTATGCCTTTCAGGCTGAAGAATGCGGGAGCAACCTACCAAAGACTAGTCACTGCCATGTTCAAGGAGCAATTCGGCCGTATTATGGAAGTGTACATCGATGATATGGTGGTCAAGTCCAAGGAAGAGCAAACTCATCTAGCCGATCTAGAAGAGACATCCGACATTCTTCGCAAATACAAAATGAAACTAAACGCTTCCAGATGTGCCTTCGGCATCGGATCCGGCAAATTCCATGGCTACATTGTTAACCACCGCGGAATCGAAGCCAACCCGAGGAAAATCACAGCAGTTCTAGAACTCGGCTCTCCTCAGTCAGTCAAAGAGGTTCAGAAGCTGATCGGAATGGCCGCCGCACTCAACAGATTCATCAGTCATTCCACAAATCGCTGCCGACAATTCTTTCATACCCTTCGGCAGGGAAAAGCTTTTAAATGGACCCCCGAGTGCGAAGCCGCCTTGGAAGGTTTGAAGACTTATCTCCGATCAACTCCACTCTTGACAACACCTTCGGCAGGTGATCCGTTCATTTTATATCTGGCAGTCTCCGACCGGGCAGTCAACGCCGTATTGTTAAAGGAAGAACCAGGGGAGCAGTGGCTAGTTTATTATGTGAGCAAAGCAATGGTTGACGCCGAAACACGTTACCTTCCGTTGGAAAAACTCGTCCTTGCTCTCGTCATGGCAGCAAGAAAATTGATGCATAACTTTTAGGGGCATACCATTGGAGTACTAATAGACTATCCCCGCCGCTCAGTACTCCGTAGTGCAGAAGCATCAGGGTGCGTTTCAAAATGGGCTCTCAAACTCGCCCAGTTCGATATTCAATTTCTGCCTAGAACCTCAATCAAGGGGCAAGTGCTCGCTGACTTTGTGGCCGAATTCACTGGATGTCTCGCCGACTTTAAGCCTGATCAAATTCAACCTAAGCCGAACTGGAGAATTTACGTTGGGGACATTTGGCAGCTGTATTGTGATGGATCATCCAACCAACGTGGCAGTGGGGCGGGCGTAGTGATCATGGCTCCCAACGGGGCAATAATTCAACAGGCTGTCAAACTGGGCTTCGAAGCATCGAACAATGAAGCCGAATAGGAAGTGTTGTTAATCGGCTTACGGAACGCACATCTCATTGGTGCTCGGCGTCTTCTTGTCTTCTACGACTCTAAGCTAGTCATCAACCAATTGAAGAAGGAATACGCAACCAAAAATGACCGTATGGCAGCTTACATTAAAACGACGAATTCTTTGCTGGCAAAATTCGACCACCATGAATTAAATCAAATAACCTGGGATCAGAACACACCTGCAGACGCCCTGGCTTGCTTAGCCTCTGCCATCAACTCAAAAATTAAGCAGACAATTGAAGTAGGATTTATCCCTAAGCCGAGCATTTCCCCCTCAGAGTCAATTAAAATCAATATTGTAAAATCAGGACCAAGTTGGATGGACCCCATCACTGCATTTCTATCTTCCGAACAGCTCCCGACGGACAAGAAAGAAGCACACAAAGTACGAAACAAAGCCCTGAGATATTACTTACATCCGCAAGGAAAGCTCTACAAAAAATCCCTTTCTGGTCCATACCTAGAATGCGTTCATCCGGATAAAGTCGAAGAACTCTTGACCAAAATACACGAAGGTAGCTGTGGTGCTCATTCTGGTGGGCGTTCTTTGGCTCATTGAGCTGTAACACAGGGGCACTACTGGCCGACTATGAGAGCTGACGCTGAGTGTTACATCAAGAAATGTGAACAGTGCCAGAAGTTTTCCCCTTTAACCCATTTGCCTACTGAGGAGTTGAGCTCAATCACCAGTCCTTGGCCGTTCACTCAATGGGGGCTTGATATCATCGGGCCCCAGGAAACAAGTGATTCTTGATTGTCGCAACAGATTATTTCACAAAATGGGTCAAAGCGGAGGCACTAACACATCTGAGATACTGATGTCAGGCGTTTTGTATGGAAAAATATCATAACACGATTCGGCATCCCAAGAGCACTCATTTCAGAAAACGGCACCCAGTTTGATTGTGGCGTCCATCGGGAACTGTGCAGCACGTATGGTATTCGGCCCTATTTCTCCACGCCGGCTTATCCACAGAGCAATGGTCAAGCCGAAGCCTCCAACAAAGCCATCTTGGACGACATCAAGAAGAGGATGGAGAAAGCTAAAGGCAGATGGGTCGAAGAATTGCCGAGTGTGTTGTGGGCTCGTCGCACTACGCCGAGGCGATCCACTAGGGAAACGCCGTTTGCTTTATGCTTCGGAACCTAGGCAATAATCCCCCTGGAGATCGGCCTCCCAACCTTGAAATCGAAAGTTTTTGATATGGGCCAAAATGACATAATGTTGGCCTTAGATTTGACTCTGATTAAAGAACGATGAGACCATGCCCTTGCATCCATGGCACGGTACCAGCAACAGCTTGCTAAGTCGTATAATCAACGTGTTCAGCTACGCCGCTATACACCAGGAGAATTGATCCTCAAGAAAGTACTTTCGGCCACCAGGAATCTGGCTGACGGAAAACTGGGTCCTAACTGGAACAGCCCCTATCAGATCGATTCAATCGCCGGAACAGGGGCATATTGGCTCAAAGACATGTCTGGGAGAAGTCTGCCACGTCCTTGGAATTCCATGCATTTGCATAAATTTTATCATTAACCCGACATGTGGGGCATGATAACTTCTTTTGAGTGTTCGCCGTGTATAACTTTAACTTTTATAATGCAAGACTTCTTATCTCACTATATGAAATTTTAGTTCGAAGCTAAAAGCCTCTGGATTCGGAGCACCCTTCATGGATTTCACGATTGGCCAAGTCCAAAGCCTCCGAATTCAGAGCCCTATCAGTGAATGCCACTTGTGAGCCGAGTAAGCCTCTGGATTCGTAGCGCCGTTCGTGGATTTCACGACTGGCCAAGTGAAAAACCTCCGAATTCGGAGCCCCATCAGTGAATGCCACTTTTGGGCCAAGTAAGCCTCTGGATTCGGAGCGCCCTTCATGGACTTCATGATTGGCCAAGATAAAAGCCTCTGAATTCGAGGTCCCATCAGTGAATGCCACTTTTGGGCCGAGTAAGCCTCCAGATTCGGAGCGCCTTTCGTGAGTTTCACGATTGGCCAAGTATAAAGCCTCCGAATTCGGAGCCCCATCAGTGAATGCCACTTTTGGGCCGAGTAAGCCTCCAGATTCAGAACGTCCTTCGTGGATTTCACGACTGGCCAAGTCCAAAGCCTCCGAATTCGGAGCCCCATCAGTGAATGCCACTTTTGGGCCGAGTAAGCCTCTGGATTCGGAGCGCCCTTCATGGACTTCATGATTGGCCAAGATAAAAGCCTCCGAATTCGGAGCCCCATCAGTGAATGCCACTTTTGGGCCGAGTAAGCCTCCGGATTCGGAGCATCCTTCGTGGATTTCATGATTAGCCAAGTCTAAAGCCTCCGAATTCAGAGCGCCATCAGTGAATGCAACTTTTGGGCCGAGTAAGCCTCCGGATTCGGAGCGCCCTTCATGGACTTCATGATTGGCCAAGATAAAAGCCTCCAAATTCGAAACCACATCATTGAGTGCCGCTTTTGGGCCGAGCAAGCCTCCAGATTCGGAGCACCCTTCATGGACTTCATGATTGGCCAAGATAAAAGCCTCCGAATTCGGAGCCCCATCAGTGAATGCCACTTTTGGGCCGAGTAAGCCTCTAGATTCGGAGCGCCCTTCATGGACTTCATGATTGGCCAAGATAAAAGCCTCCGAATTTGGAGCCCTATCAGTGAATACCACTTTTAGGCCGAGTAAGCCTCCGTATTCGAAGCGCCCTTCGTAGGTTTCACGATTGGCCAAGTCCAAAGCCTCCGAATTCGGAGCCCCATTAGTGAATGTCACTTTTGGGCCGAGTAAGCCTCCTGATTCGGAGCACCCTTCGTGGATTTCACGACTGGCCAAGTCCAAAGCCTCCGAATTCGGAGCCCCATCAGTGAATGCCACTTTTGGGCCGAGTAAGCCTCCGAATTCGAAGTGCCCTTCACGAACTTCATGATTGGCCAAGATAAAAGCCTCCAAATTCAGAGCCCCCTCAGTGAATGCCACTTTTGGGCCGAGTAAGCCTCCGGATTCGGAGCATCCTTCATGGGTTTCACGATTGGCCAAGTCCAAAGCCTCCAAATTCAGAGCCCCATCAGTGAATGCCACTTTTGGGCCGAGTAAGCCGTTGGATTCGGAGCGCCCTTCATAGACTTCATGATTGGCCAAGATAAAAGCCTCCGAATTCGGCGCGCTTTTCAAGTATTATGATTGACAAGCATAAACGTAGTTGGCAAAAAATAAAAAATGGAAGATGATCATCACTGAATTTATAACATAAATTGACACAACATGCAAACATTTAAAATAATATGTTTTATTGAATTAATCAATAATACATAATTCGCTCCGAATCTACGTTAGAGCGATACAATATGTTTAGTTTTATTCGGCTTGCCCCCTCGTCATCGCTCTTCTCAACTTCAAAAGCCGAAAAGGGAAAATGATGACTCTGATATAGTGGCGATGCCGAATCAACGCCTGCTGCGGCCTGGAGAGCCTTGACCCACCCGTGCTTAAATCCACGATTCTCGCATCGGCAGACGTCCTTGGTGGCCTTAGTCTTCTGTATCCCAACTTTTCGGCCCTCATGGAAGCCTTTTTCATAAGCCCTGGTCCTTGTAGCCTCTATTGCAAACATGCTTGTCGTCTCTCGATCGGCAATTGCATGACTTATAAGCCATTAGGTCACCCTTTCCTCCACAATCAGGTTAGCTTGGCTAGCCGATTGTGTCTCGGCAGTTTTAACCTTTCTAAGTTCGTGCTCAGCCTTCTCCGCGTGAGCTTCTAAGCTTCGAATGCATTCATCCTTCTTCTCTATCTCCCGCTGCACGGCGCGAAGACGCATGTCGATTTCATAGGCGGTATACAACCCCTTCACCACTCCATGGATGCCCCCCCCGGAACACTTCGAAGTCGGGTCGACTGACCGTCGACTGTTGGACTTCTGGTAGAAAAATTTGTTGAGCAAACTCAACTGCCACGTTTGGGTCGTGCACAACTGAATCCGCTTCCGTCATCGGTTTGTTCCCCACAAAAATCGCAAAACTTAATGAGCACGGTCCCGCACTGCTTTCTCCGCTCGAGCGCGGTACAGGAGAGCTGTACTCTCCACCTCGATTCATCTCTGCATCCAACTCCGCGAGTGTTCTCCCTTCTCCTCTACTGTTAAAAAATAGTCTTCTAGACATCTAGTTCAAACTCACTACTCTTCTCCCTCCTGTGATCTGCCAAATTTGGACACCAATATGGACCCTAAACGAACGCAGCCCCCGCTCATCTTATTAATCGCGGGTGCAGCATTCCCAAAGCATTCCCTTTAATGCCCTGCGCCACAAACTGACGTGGATCAGTGGTCTAGTTCATTAATTCGGCGGCCGTGTTCATCAACTTGCTGGGGCAAGGGCTGATTCATCAACCTATTCAGCCTAAATATCAGAGCTCCTAGCCGAATATCCATTGTGCCCCAGCAAACACCTGAACTATCATTTTTTGGCGATCTTGTTCAACTTGCTGGGGCAAGGGTAGATCAATCAATCTATTCAGCCTAAATATCAGAGCTCCTAGCCGAATTGTCATGGTGCCCAAGCAGATTTTCGAATTGCCGTTTGTAGGCGGTCTTGTTCAACTTGCTGGGGCAAGGGCAGATTCATCAATCTATTCGGCCTAAATATCAGAGCTCCTAGCCAAATTGTCATGGTGCCCTAGCAGATTTTCGAACTACCATTTGTAGGCGGTCTTGTTCAAGCTTGCTGGGGCAAAGGCAGATTTATCAATATATTCGGCCTAGATATCAATGCTATGCGTTAGGCCGTTCCTATGCCCCAGCAAATCCCTGAATTGTCATTTTTCGATGGTCCTGTCATCAACTTGCTGGGGCAAGGGCATATTCACTAATATATTCAGCTAAGTTGCAGTGTTATACAGGTATTTGTGTGCTGGATTAATTTAGTAGTTTGTTTCATTCATTTCATGATTTTACATCTTACTTAGCCGTTAACAAGCACATTCATCAGGCAGAAAGGCAAAAGTAATAAGTTGCAGTGCTATACAGTTATTTTTGCGCTGGATTAATTCAGTAGTTTGTTCCATTCATTTCATGATTTTATATCTTACTTAGCTGTTAACAAGCACATTCATCAGGCAAAAAGGAAAAAGTAATTTTCATTCATAAACTGAGCACAAACAGAAGTCATTTTACAAATGAAAACTACCCTACGTCAGCTTCTCACAAAAATGAATAGTCAAAAACCTAATAACTCTAACAAAACCTACATACACACAATACCAAAAAACAAAATGAAAAATACTTGACTCTAGGTTAGTCTTCGGGGTCATACTTCAGCGGCTCAATGTCTACCTACTCGTACGGAATCAGCTGCTCCGATACCACGTTAGCGGCAGCTAAGGCTTTGAGCTAGCCATGTTTGAACCCCTTGTTTTCGAACTTCAGCACTTCTTCTTCGTAGTTTGCCAAGGCTGCATCCTTGCCAGCCTGGAATGACTTGGAAATCTTGGACTCAGCGTTTGCCATCGCCCTCTTCGACTCTTCCAAGTCGTCCTCCAGCTTGGCAATTATCTCGTTTGCCAATTTGAGCGCTTCTTCGTTGGCATTCGCCCTTTCCTCGGCGGCCACTCTCAGTTCGTCAGCAATCTTGGCCTTATCTGCTTTAGAATCGGCCCTAGCTCTCTCTGCCGCCGCTTTCATGGCCTTAGACTTGGCTCGGAGAGAGGCCTCTGCTGCCTTTCCCTTCTCGTTTTCCAACTCGACTGTAAGAAAGCCGATCTGTTCGATAGCGTCATGTTGGCGACGACCAATTTTAACTATCCTTCCTGTCGCCTACAAAACAAGGGATCAATAAGCTAATATAGAAACTTTTCTTTTGGTCAGCCTTGCAAAATTATAAAGGGTCACGTACCAATAGCGCCGATTGAGCGGCTAATGCGATGGCCAGCAGATCGGCCTCTACCCTAAAAGCTGCTCTGTCAACCGGCAGAGAAATGGAGGAGGCCAAGCTCAAGGCCACAGCTGGGTCTCTTATAGCCGATGCATCAGAGGCAACCGGCATGTTTTTTTATCCTTGGTTGTATTATAAACGACACAACCATGTCCGATTCTTCCATGCGTGGCCGTTTATCCATTGGGTCTTCTCAATAATCGGCTTCGTGCTCGGCCGGAAGTTTTTTTCCCCTGTGCTCCATCACTTGGAGGTTCGTTTCGCTCGGCTTCGGCTCTCCTATGGGCAGCCATCCTCTTGGCATTTTTCTGTCTGGCCAATTAAGTGAGCAACTCACTAGCCATGTTGTCAGGATACGAGCCAGGTAGGTCCCCTAAGTTGGTAAAAATATCCTTGAAGGACACGTCCGCTCGGCCGGAAGTGGATGGAGGATTGAGGCCGACTTCTTCAAAAGCCAAATTTAGTGCTGCATCAACCTCCTCCTTTAATTTGTTGGATCTCTCGAAAGATGGTTGATTCGGCTGCTCAGCGACTCTTTCGGCTGCTTGTTCGTCCGCCGGCTTTAAGTCTAATGCCTCAAAACCGATCTACCTAACGTTCTTGAAGCTCGGAAAAACAAGCGCCGTAAGGTGCTGTTCGCCCCTCGGAATCAGAATATTTTCTACGGCTGAGAAAGTAGTATAGGTCGCCTCGTATCTCAGAAGAATATGGGCCGCCCTCCCTTGTTTCTAGAGATTCGGACGACCAAAGAATTGCAGTACCGTTCTGATCTGCGCAAGTATGGCGTCGTTGGCCGAAACTAGAACTTTCTTCAAATTATTTCCTCCACAAATAAAACGGTAAACACATGGAATTTGAACCAGAAATATTTAATAAAAATTCATGGGGGGTTAAACGGCTACCTAGTTCGCCCCTTCACCTGGGCACTGGATCTTGACGATCTTCGCCCTCGCCGAATTCCCAGTTGCCACGGACAACGACCATGACACGTCAACACGCTTGCCAGAGCTGGCAAGCATAGTGACCAAATGATGGTCGGTGTCCTTGGCCCTGAAAAGTAGCGCCCCTGTTGACCAGAGGACTTGGCCAAGGCATAACAATGTCGAATGGCAGGGACTCCAAGGTTAAGCCTAAGGAGCCGATTTAGTTCTACAATTCCCATTATTATTCGGTAAAAATTTACGTTCGGTTGGGAAAAGATTAAACCCCAATGGTGAAGGACAGCCCTCAAAAGTGGATGACGGGGGAAACGGACTCTGTCATCCGCGATTGACAGAAGAGGAAAGACGATTGTACTCTCATCAGTCCTCTCCGTGTCAATCACGTTCTCTGCCAAAAGTGACAGATGAACGTCGTTAGGGATAGAAAAATGGCGATGGAAACCAAAGACTCGCTCCGCAGAAAGAAGGGCTCTCAAATGTTTCGCCATCACAGCAGGAAAAACGGACACTCTACACAGCAAACAAACTAGGAAAAGGGTGTCAAAATGGAAGAAAGAAGAACTTACAAAAAAATAGGAGGACAATGAAGAATGGAAAGAAGTTGCAGACGGCGAGAAGCGAGGGAGGTGAACTGACAGGCAACGAGAAACCTTGAGCATTCAAGAAAGAACATACAGACGAAAAGACAACACAGTTTCAAATCGTATTAAATGAATGAAGTGTACGAAGGGGCGGGAAATTGTAATGATGCCTAAAAATAGTAGGCGTCCTGACGCTTGCATTGGAATAAGGGAAACCGCCGTATTTTCTGACTCTCTAAGTCCAAGGACCAAACATGCCGACTAACTGACGTTATAGGATGTTTGGGGGCAATTGTGGGAGCCGAATAAGACTATTACGTATGAAGGCCGAGTAACTTGAGGAAAGAAACCAAGTTATGTATTATACGGCTCTATCCCGAGAGGACGGAGGCCGAATAACTAGATCGGTCGAAGAATCAGCTGTAGACCTGGCCGAGTACAAAAAGTTAGCCGAATGAGGGATTATTCATTGGATGAAAGGTGGGCCCAACCATCAACATCAAAGACGACTATAAATAAGAAGAGCATCAGCTAAGAGAGGGCATGTGAGAATAAGTAAGTTTAACTTAAGATTTAAGCAACCAAGACAGTATACACTGACTTATCCGTCGGAGTGCTAATTCCGGCACCCCCGACCGGAGTGTTCATTCCTTTTCAGGTGATTAGCTGAGGATCTCGAGCGTTCTATTGGATCCAAGGAGTATTTCCAAACCACTTCTCCACACCATACCATACCCCTAGCCATTCTAATTGCCTGATGCATCTTTCTTGAGTAATAATTGAGATTCATGTGAATGTTAAGGTGAAGAATCAGTGCATTTTTTTGACAAAAAAACAAGGGTTCGGTTTTGTAGGATTTTTGTTTTAGTTAACATGGCATATCTTTGGTGTTAGTTTTTGATCTATATTTCTTTCTCTTGTTTATATAAGTATTATAAATCGGTTCATTTTCCTTATGCTAATTTGTTTGTTTGTTTGTTCTTTCCAAAAAAGATTGCAGGTCTCCAAAATATGATGTTACGTAATCAGCAACTGCTCAAGTCTGGAAATGCTCCTTTTTGAGGGTTCTCTTTGCCATTTATAGTAGTTTGGGTATATGTTTCTTTCATTTTTTTAGCATATATATATATATATAATATGTATACTTTTGTAGTTTTTCATTGCTTTTTCTAATCTAAATAATAGCAGTTTGGTTTTTGCAACTGTCTTATTCAGCTTCTAAGAGCACATGATGATTTATTGAACAATTAGAAGTATACTTATGTTATTTATTTGCTTCGTCATTAAGTTTGTAAAATCATTTAAGTAATTCTGGCTCTCATCTAAGTAACTTTTTTCTGGCACAGGAGTAAATTTGTTAGGGGGAATCACATCCCAGTGAAACAGATTTAAAAATAAATAAATAAATTGCACAGACATGGTGCAACTCAAAGTTGCACCCGCATAACTTTTTAGTTGCACCCCACCCATCACACAACACCCTCCATGATCTACAAATGTTTTTTGGTCTCCTGCATTGTTATGGTTGCACCCCACCCATCACACATGGAGTTGCACTCTTCATGTTTTACAAAAAAATTTTGGTCTTCTACCTTGCATTTTTATTTCCCCAATATTTTATAGAACTTTACCAAAGGCTTGGGGATTAACCAGAGCACTCTATTCACTTTTTTTATCTTCATCTTCCAAGTAGCAAATCCTATTTTTAAAATTCTTTTAGCACTATTAATCTTAAGTAACATTGTAACAATCTGCATGCACCTAGTCTCACAGCAATCAACATTCCTCTTTCTTCTTGAGACTTATAGGGGTGATGGGATTCATCACTCTATACTATCACTTCCTGTAATTTATTCATAATGGAATTGGTCTTGCTGTCTCTTCTTTTCAAGTTGTTGCTTTGTTACGCCTATTTTATTACTTTGTTGAACTCAACTAGATGGAACTCTTTCTATTTCTATGATTACTAGAACTCACTGGGCTTATTTTCAGAGTTTGGAATTATATTTGGATTATAGAATTACTGCCAAGTAGACAAAACACTAGTTGTAGTGGTGGAATTGTGAGGCCTCAGAGGATTTTAAAACAACCATTAATGGCTTAATTTCTTAGAGATTACTAATTTGGAAGTAAGTTGCGTTCTTGATATTGTGATTAATTTTGTTCTATGGAAGAAAATGAATCAGGCTATGTGCTGGCAAATCATGGACATTCTCTTGAAGAAGATAGGGTTTGCTTTGGACTTCTAGGATGATAAAGTTGAGGATTCAAGCATTCTATATCTTTTGTTGAAGTTAGGTGTATAGCTATATTGTATGTGCAAACATGCTTGTGTGAGAATCTTCAATTCCTCTAACATGTCACATTTACTTGGGATCTATGTTACATGACTCAAAATAAAGGAGTAATCATCCTTTTTTCATATTCATCTCAATGAGGAGAGGGGCTATTTATAGGGTTACAAGAATGACCTAGCTAACTAAGGAATAAATTAACTATGGAAAAAGAATAAAATCAAATAATACAACTATACAAATCCCATGATTCACTCAAACACTCCCCCTCAAGTTGGTGCGTAGATATCTCCTATGCCCAACTTGTCAAGTGAATCAATAAAAATATTTGTCAAAACTGCATGTGTCAAGATATTTGCAAGTTGTTCTCCAGTTTGAACAAACGGTATGGCTACCAAGTTTGCATCCAACTTCTCCTTGAAGAAGTGTCGATCTACTTCTACATGCTTAGTACAATCATGTTGAACTAGGTTATTAGCTATCTCTCAAGCAACTTGATTGTCACAATAAAGTTTCATAGGACGAATTGGTCTAAAACCAATCTCTGTAAGTAACCAACGAAGCCATAGGAGTTCACAAATGCCTTGGGCCATTCCTCGATATTCAGATTCCACAGAGGAACGAGCTGCCACATTCTGCTTCTTACTTCGCCAAGTAACTAGGTTACTACCAACAAATGTAAAATAACATGAAGTAGAATGTCTGTCAGTTATACTGCCTGCCCAATCTGCATCTAGTTATCCCTCAATTTTTAGATGCCCATGTTTCTTGAACATCAAACCTCTCCCAGGGGCAGACTTTAAGTAACTCAGAATATGCATAAGAACTTCCATATGATCTTTACTTAGAGAATGCATAAATTGGCTAACAACACTTATAGCATATGCAATCTCAGGTCAAGTAAGTGAAAGATAAATAAACTTTCCCATTAACCGCTGATATTTGTCCTTGTTAGTTGGAACCTGATCTGGATAAATCCCCAGATGATGATTTTGCACAATATGAGTACTTGCAGGTTTACACCCCACCATACCAGTTTCAGTTAGCAAATCCAATACATACTTCCGTTGTGATAAGAAAATGCCACTACTCGAGCGAGCAACTTCAACTCCTAAAAAATATTTCAAACCCCCCAAATCTTTCATATCAAACTCAGAAGCATGATAACCTTGAAGTTTCCAAATTTCATCAGTATCGTCACCTGTGACAATTATATCATCAATATAAATAACCAGCAACATAATCTTACCACTTTTCCACTTTATGAACAAGGTATGGTCAAAATTTCCTTGACGATACCTATACCTCTTCATAACTTGTGTAAACCTCCCAAACCAAGCTCAAGGTGACTACTTAAGACCGTAAAGTGCCTTCCGCAATCTGCACACCTTTCCTGATCCACCAACTATGCCATAACCTAGTGGGAAGTCCATGTAAACCTCCTCCTTCAAGTCTCCTTGAAAAAAGGCATTCTTTACATCAAACTGCTTCAAAGGCCAATCAAAGTTAACTGCCAAGGATGATAACACCTGAATAGTATTCATCTCTGCTACGGGTGCAAAGGTCTTCGTGTAATCTACTACATAGGTCTAAATATATCCTTTTGCTACCAATTGAGCCTTGTATCTATCAATAGTTCCATAAGCTTTGTATTTAACAGTGAAGACCCACCTGCAACCCACTGGTCTCTTGCAAAATGGTTTTGAGACAATATCCCAAGTCCCATTTTCCTATAGTGATTTCATTTTTACATTCATAGCCTTCACCCACTTTGGATCCTTTCAGGCCTCTTCAACTCTGCTAGGAATTTCAATTGCTGCCATGTGGTAATGATAATCGATCCGTAGATACATAATTGGCAATAGCATACTTCATCTTCCCTTCTAGTGAGTACCTGTCTGCAGGAACACCACGATTCTTCCTATGAGGCAACACATAAGTTCTTTCGACTTCATTAGAGTTAGTAAAAGTATTAATGTCCAAATTACTCACCTCGGGGATATCCAACGGAGCACGAGCTGATACGATAGATTCATGAGAGGAAGAATTATATATGGAGGCATCAACTTCTGCTAGAGTAGAATTGAAGTTATTTTCCTCGATAGAAAAAATCTCAGCATCTACTGGGCTCTGCTCAATCACAGGGCGTTGCTTAAACACAAGGCTGGAAACACTCCCTGGTTCAATAGCTGAATGGCTAAAGCTATTTTCAGTAGCAATAGCAACACCAATCTCAATTTGTATTCCAATCTCTTGCTCAAACCAATCAGGTCTGTCATCAATAGCTGTCTCTCCCTGAAGGACAGGGTTGGACATAGGAGAAACAAAATATAACTCCGATTCTAAGAAAGTCAAATCATAGTAACATAGGTACACCAGGTAGGAGGATGATAACAATGGTATCCTTTTTGCGTAAGAGCAAAGCCAAAAAATACATAGCAAAGGGCACATGGATCCAATTTACTCCGTTGATCCTTGTGAATATAAACATAAGTCACACAACCAAAGATCCATGGAGACAAGTGTAAATGGGTTTTAAGTGGCACATAAGTAGCCAAGACTTCCATATTAAAATCAAGAACATGAGATGGCAACCGGTTCATCAAATAAATAGCATATTAAACAGCATCAGCCCAATATTGTTTCGGAACAGAGGCACCAATGAGAAGAGCCCTGGCAATCTCTAGAATATGACGATTCTTACGTTTAGCAACTCCATTCTGTTCGGGAGTTTTAGTACATGAAGTTTCATGCAACAAACCATGAAGTTGCAAGAAGTGAGAGAGCTCAGAATTAATATACTCTCCGCCATTATCCGAACGAAGAACCTTGATATTAAGAGAAAAATGAGTTTGGATCATGCGATGAAACATTTGGAAAATAGGACCAACATCACTTTTATGCTTCATGACATATAGCCAATTCATGCGAGTACAATCATCGACAAACGTAACAAACCACCGAATGCCCAAATGAGTAGTAATAGGAGATGGACCCCATACATTAGAGTGAATGAATGCAAACAGAATAGTACATTTATTAAAGCTCAATGAATAAGGAACATGGTGACTCTTTGCCAAAATACAAACATCACATTTTAACTTGGAGTCGCTAACATTTTGAAATAAAGAAGGAAGTGAATGACGCGAATACCCGAAAGAAGCATGCCCGAGACGTCGATGCCATAACCAGATCTTCTTAATCTTGTCACAAGTAGTCCCACTCACTTGAAGAACTCGATTGGTTGTAACATCGTCCACATAATATAATCCCCCTCTCTTAGTACCACACCCCATGATCTCCCGTGACTGGATATCCTAAAGCAAGCAAACCATAGGAAACATTAATGCAATACAATCTAACTATTTAGTTACCTGGCTGACAGATAATAAATTATTGGATAAAGTGGGAATAAGCAAGGTATGATGCAGAGATAGGATGGAGTGAGGGCGCTTGAGCCTGCTCCAATCACATGAACAATATCACCATTAGCAATAATAACTTGATCCTGGTGAGGAGTTGTGTATTGAAATAAGGATTTATCATAAGTCATATGAGCAGTAGCACCCAAATCTATGATGCAACCTGGTTCACGATCATTCGACGAAAGTAGAGCTTTGTCCACATCACTTGCAACTGGGGTGGAATCTTTGAGAGAGATCTCTGAAATAAGGGACAATTGGCTAGGACTGCTAGTACTAGCAGATATGTGGCTCGAACCACCAGCAGTCCCATCACCCGTAGCAGTAACAACAGCCACGCCTGGTCAACGAGCACCCTTGGCCGACTTGCGGCGGTCTACCCACCAATCCGGATAGCCATTCTTCTTGAAGCAGGTATCCACGGTATGACAAGTACCATTGTAGAAAGTACATTGCAAACCATCTTTATTTCCAATGTCAGGGGATACAGAAGCAAGAGGAAGTGCCTTCGAGACAATAGCCACAAATGGAAGGACAAGAACAACATTAGTACTGCTGGAACCAAGCATAATATTCTAACTCTGTGCCTCACAACGGACATACACAAAGGATTCCTCCAAACCAATGAGGGGTTTGATTCGCAGAAAGTCACTATGAACTGTATGAAACACACTGTCCAATCCAGCCAGAAAATCATAGATACGATCCTGTATAATTTCATCTTCACGAGTCCTAATATCCGCTGAACAAGCCATAGAAATTGGACGACATTTATCGAGCTCCTGCCAAATAGTCTGGAGTGTAGCAAAAAACACAGGGACTGGTCTACCTTCTTGCTTAATATGGGTGGCTTTACAACGCAATTCATAGAGTTGAGAAGCATCTGCACCATCATAATAAATCTGGGCAATCCCGGCCCAAATAACAATAGCCATGGGAAGACCAATAAACAGCTCGAGGAGATCGGACTCCATCGTTTTCACCATCCAACCCTTTACTATGGCTTTCTCCTTCCGCCATTTTGGAAAGCTAGGATCGATTTCATTGGGCCTTGTAATCTTACCAGTCAAGTATTCATACTTTTCTTGACTAATAGCGTGCAATTCCATCATTTGGGACCAAATAGAATAATTCGTGCCATTCAATTTAAAAGCAAACGGAACAGCAGTGGAGGATTCACTTTGGACAACTACCTGTGTGTTGTTGCCAGTGATTTCCAAGGACTTCTCTTCAGTTGTCATGATGAAGGAGGAATAAGATGAAAAAGTTCCTGTATAGATATAACTCGTTGTGGAAACACACACAAGCAAGAGAACAGAAGAATAGATCACTGTGGAAAATACACACGGGCTATTAAGAAGAAAGGCTAGACACGGCACAAGCTGCCGCAAGAAAAGTGTACAGGAGAATTGTTTGTTTTTAGGTTTAGCTCTGATACCAACTCAAAATAAAAGAGTAATCATCATTTTTTCATATTCATCTCAATGAGGAGAGGGGCTATTTATAAGGTTACAAGAATGACCTAGCTAACTAAGGAATAGATTAATTATGGAAAAGATAAATATAGAAAAAGAATAAAATCAACAAAATCAAATAATACAACTATACAAATCCCATGATTCACTCTAACAATACAAATCCCATGATTCACTCTAACAACATGTACTTCTCTAAAAGCATGAAGTAGCTGTGTTAGACATGCAACACTTGGATAAGGTACATGTGTTTGACATGACTAACTGGACATGCCTTGAGCAAACATGTCAAGTACACATAAAACTCTATAGTGAAACTCATAAACTAATAATGGTTGCTATCCTGACTTGTGGAAACACTAACTTAAAAAATTTGAAGTCTCCAATGTATTTTTTCCACCATGAGATCTCTATATATAGCTAAAACTGGAAATATGCTTCATATCAAGCACTATAATACATTGTCTAGATAAAGAGATTGGCTAGAGAGAGAGAATGAAAACCTTAAAATTAGGAGCATTTCTTCTTATATTGATCACACTTCTTGTGACATATTTCTTCTTCAACTCTTTGATCTTGCTTCCATGTTCTCAACTCAAAGTTCTGTGGCTGCTATTAGAAGGTTGACTAAAGACCAACAGGGATCCAATTTGCTTGTGCCTAAACTATTATGGTTTAATGTTGCCCCACCCAAAACCCAATTTTTTGGCTGGCTCGCTTGGTAATGGAGGGTGAAAACAGCTGACTATTTGTAAAATAAAAATAAAAATGGTGCTCTAGTAATGTCTGCCCTTTTTTTTAAAAAAGGTGAAGCTGAATCTAACAACCATGTTCTGTTACAGTGCTCTAAAGTGTGGAAGATATGGTCTGAGCTACTAAATTGGTGGGGTTTTTAGTGGGCAACTTGCAGCAGCAGCAAAAATAGCTCCGCAGCAGCAACAACTTAAGTGCAGCAGTAGCAGCAACAGCACTAAATTGGTTGGGTTTCCGGTGCCTATGTTACGTGTTAAGATACATAAAATATCAATGTACAATTGAATGCTCAACTACTTTAAAACATTTAGCTGGGAGGGGGGGTGGGGAGGACCAATTTGGTCCATGCCTTGGTTACTTAGGCTCCATATATTAAGAAAAGGAAATCACCTACTAAATAGAATTTATCTAAATTATGGTAATGTTTATCTCCCTCTCAATATATAGAGTATATTTTAAGGTCTTTGGGTGAAAGATCTGATTCCGTTTTTAGTCAAGTACATCCAGTTTCTAAGACAATTTTCTCCAACTCTGTGTTTTAAAAAAGAAGATTAGAATCCATCTTCAACAGCCACAAAACACAGCATTATTTAATTAACACAACCACAGTAGAAAAATACCTCTGTATACCAGCTCATCGTTCCTCTTTCGGAAGTGAGAAGAGCACACCGGATATAGATGCCACTTTATCAAAGAAATCAAATTCTCTTCGAAACACATCAGTAGCCTTGGGAGTGAATCCATCAATTTTTCGTTGCCTAACAACAGACAATAGCTCTAGAAATGAACTATTCTGAAAATAACAAGGATACATCCAAGTGATTAAGCAAAGAGTCAGAAAAACTCAGGCAGTCAAAATGTTTCCATTGATTAAAGAAAATCACAATTTACTGCCATAAGATCATGCAAGTTATGCCCACCAGTAGAACAAAACTCCAACAATAGATATATATAGCCAAGATCGATCCCCTAAAACATGCAGGTATATTGGTACACATGAGTTGCATTATACTACGTTTTCAAGAAAGAAATGTCATGACCGAATTATTGTTGGTGGTATCTATGGTGGAGTTTTGAAAGACTTGAGAGCAAGGTTAAAAACAAAAATGATGTTGCATTTTGAGGCAATAACTTTCTACTTCCACTAGAAGCGTTCTTTTTGACTTTCTTTTGTTGTCTTTTCTGCTACAAAACAACAAAGTGCATCTATTATGTTATCCAAAATGACACATACCACACAAATATCATTCAACGGTTAAAATCAATGGACTATAGAAGCAGAAAAACAAGTCTACCAATCAGCCCAAGCAATCAACTTCATACGACTAGGTAAAGAACGAAAGTGAATAATTTGACAGTACTAGTAGCTTCAAAATTTACACTAATTGAATTCACATTAGAACATCTCCAATCCTTCATCAAGTTTAAATTTGATGAAAATTTTGGTGAAAATGAGATCCAATCCATTCATCAAGGTCATGAAATCTACAAATAATTTCTCCAAACAATTAATGTCCAATTTGTTAAGGCTCATGAAGAACCACCACAACTACAATTACTTATTTATGTCTATTCAAAAAATTATACAGATTGGAAAATTTAACATACAGAAGGCCTCATTTTTGTTTAGAATCATCTGGTTTCAAAAGCCTCAGCCATCTTGAAGCATGTGATACATGCAATACATCTAACACGGTGCCTAACTTACAATTCAAATAGAACATAGATTATGTTGGCACCAGTAAAGGATTAATTTTACAGAATAACACCTCTATTTACATCTTCAAGTACACCCATTCATAAGTCCATGGTAAGTTATGCCCAAAATAACAAAAAATGTGGGCCAATACCCAAAATTGAATCTAAAAATAAATTAATCAACAAGATGTATAGATAACCAACTACTAACTACAGCTTGCCCAGTTGGCCAAAGCACCAGCACCAAAGTAGGAGGTCAAGGGTTTAATTCTAGGCAAGATTTCCTCTTCCCCCAGGCTATGGCCTCCGATGTACCCAAAAGAAAAGAAGAAAAAAAGAATAATGAATAAATATTTTTTGGACAGATCCTTCATCTTTCCCTGATTTCGGTATTGTCTCACCCTGTTTATGGCAGACAGATAGTCACTATTAAGCTAAAACATGTTTGACATTAGAAGCACATTATCTTAAAAATGCATTTGCTTTTATCAATATAATAAGAAAGCGCAGCCATTTATTCAATTACATGACTAAAGCAAAAATTTCCAAACTTGTAAATGCCATATCAGAATATGAGCAAATATATCACAAAAAGGGCATAAAAAAACAGAGAACTCACCAGAAATTTCAAGAGGTTTTTGATTTCAAAAGACAAATTTGAGTGAATAACTTCAATGGTGGTTCTGAGTTGTGATGAAGAAAGTGAATTGGGGCTTCGTTTCAGAAACTAAAGGCAAGGAGAAGAGACCTGTGCTATTTGTGAAAATCATATTGTTGGGAATGGAAAGAGTCGTGCTCTCTCAATCGTGGGTAGAATAGGTACGAATGGGAAAAGTATTTTATATAAAAATCAAATTGAAATATTTTATACAATCACACTTATTTAGGGACTGGATTAAAAAATATGTATAATCGCACTTATTTAAAAAGCGTGATTAAAAATAAATATTATCTTTAAGTATTATTAGTATTGTATATATAATCACACTTTAATTAGAATGTGTGATTAAATATCTATATAATAAAGCAGAACGGATTTTAAAAATATGTTAGACACAACTGTCCTACTAGAACATTTCAATGGTTAAGATTCATTTGCTTATTTAGATAGATGGCTGAGATGACCCTCTTAATTTGTTTTTAATTTATTTCCCGCCCAAACACCCTCTACTCTCTCTCTCTCTCTCTCTCTCCCACGTCTCCTCCCCCTTCTATCTTTATCTCTCTCATTTCATCCTTATCTCTATCTCCCTCTTCGTTGCTCTTCTTTATCTCTCCCTTCTCTCCGACTGCAGAAATATATTCCAGTTTCATATTTTGCCATTGAAAATGCTTCAGTTTCAGTTTCAGAGGTTGCGATCATAGTTCTGATTAATCTTTTTACTCTTTTTTATATGAACAGTGTTCATAGTTCTGATCATAGTTCAGAGGTTGCGATTTCAGAGGTTGCGATTTCATCGCTCAGGTATGTTGCTTGGGCAATCAAATGTAAATACATTAATATTGAACTATATATTCAATATCTATAAGGAAAAAAAAGAAGATATATATATATATATAGAGAGAGAGAGAGATCTCAACAAACTACTGACTTTTTTTTTTTTTTGTTGGGGCCTCATACTCTATTCTCATCAGGTAAATCAATTACGGCTTTTCGTTTTTGTTTTTCCGATCTACAGTTTCTTATGTCATCCAACTCGATGTTCAGATTTGTCACTCAATGCCTATTTCAATGTTTTGAAACTAATTCCTTTTGTTGCACAACAGGTGTTTGACAAAATTACTAAATGAAGGTTTCTTTTTGTTCTCAGCAATCACTTTCCTTTTACTTCGGAAATTGTAAGTTCAGTTCTAATTTTCACAAACTTTGTGGCTCTTTTTTCCTAATTTAATGCTAATATTTGAATATGTTTTTGAATCTTTATAAAATATTGCATCTTTATAATGAGCATCAATCCATAAGAAGTAATATTACTGAATGTAATATCTCTATAATGAGCAGATGTTTTTGATAAAAATTCAAAATTACTGCACTCCATTTTTAAAAATTATTGAGCAGATGTTTTATAAAAATTCAAAATGTTCAAAATTACTGCACTCCATTTTTATAAAAAATTAAAAAATTTTGATGATGTTTTTACAGATGTTTTTGAACAAAATTACTCCATGAACAAAAACTTTGTGGCTCTTTTCTTCAATTTTGAGTAATTTTGTTCTTAAATATTATTTATCTGTATGTCCGCATTTGTGTAGTAGTTTATATTATTTGGGGGAATAGAAGAATATGGTAATGCTCTTCTGCTTAAATTTTTGGAATTCATCTTATTTGTTACTTATCAGAGGTGATTGGGACTACTGATATTGTGGAGAAGGGAACTGAGAATGGTGTTTTCAGGACCTGCCATGAAGAAAGAAATCGGGTAGTATTTCAAATGGGCACTTCTGATGCTGTGAGGGCTCTTACTGCTGCTCAGATAGTGTATGTTTCTTTTTCATTATTCTTTTTCTGATTGTAATGAAGGTTGGATGCTGTAACAAGAATGAACACCAATGCTTCTAAATTTGGTATTTAAACATTTTTGTTGTGTTCTCCTGACTAGCTTTTGTTGATTGTTTCTTCTTTGATATGTTCAGGCTTGGTGCCTTTACTAGATTGTCAATTTTTTTGGGTCCTTTCTACTATGTAATTCTGCTTACCAAGAGTTCTTAAGATGATAATTTTACAATTGTAAATGTTGTTTTGTTGGCCTTTAGAACGAAATTATAGTACTTATTTGTCAGAAGGAATGGGGTGAGACAGTACATCCAAGTATTTTTTGTGTCCTTTACTTTCAAGGTTACTTGACAACATTCATGCAGGGGGGTGCACCACACAACATGAGATTCCAAGACTGACTTCTTTTGACTAAACCAAGTTCGACATCTTCTTGGAGTTAGGTTGTGTTGGGAGTACATTTTTCTTATGTCAGGTTGTTTGTAGGCAAGTTAAATTATTATTATTTTTTCTAGATTTTTCTCACGTAGTTTCAGGTTTATAATTTGCAAAGAACTATTACAATGTGATTTGCAGCAGTAGCACCAGCAGGTGTACATTGCTTGGTATTTAAATTAATTTTTTTAGATTGTAGAGCATTGGTTGGTGTGCATTTCAATTTTAATTTTCTTAGATTGCAGAGCAATAGCTGGTGTGCATTGGTTGGTATTTAATTTTAATTTGTTTTTTTTTTTGAATTGCAAAATACTGGCTGGTGTGCATTGTTTGGTGTAATTGTTTTTTGAATTATAGAGTGTTAACAAATGTACAATACCTTGGTTTGTATGTTATGTTTTGTCTTTACAATTTTTTATTAACTTGCATAGCAAGGGTGCTTTTATTTTTAATGTTTGCATTGATATGAAGTTTATACTTTAGAGTCATAAAGTTTTTTTAATAAAAATGAAATGTTTATGATTGCGTTACTTGCCGTACTTTAAATAGTTTATTGGGAAATATTTATTTTCAAAATATACAACCAAAAATATTTTCAAGTGTTTTTAATAAAAAAATCTTTTCAAAACTAACCAGACCTTCATTCATATTTTGACTTCAAATTTTTAGCAACAACTGAGATAAATTATCTTTTAACCCAATAATTTTATATTTAATTACATTTTGATCTCATCATTATTTAATATAATGTTTGTTTTCCTTATGTAGTTAGAATTTGATTGGTAGCAGTAACACTAACTGATGTGCATTTTAATTTTAATTTCTTTTAAATTGCAGAGTATTGGCTGGTGTGCATTATTTGATATTTAATTTTTTTTATATTTCATTTGTTTGAAATTGTAAAATGTAGTCTATTAAATAGATTTTTATAATTGCATTTTAATCTTAAATTTAAATAGTGTTGCGATTACAATTATATTATAATCCTAACATGATTTACACCGTGCCTTCAGGTACGGGCATACGCTAGTATATATATATAATCACATTTAATTGTAAAGTGACAAAAAAATACATATTATTACACTCAATCAAATCAAGTGTGATTAAAATATTAATTTGATTTTTTTTATCACACTTTCAATAAAAGTGAGATATTTTCATTTGTCAAAGTGTGATCTTTAACTATTTTTGTAGTAGTTGTATTTTTTCTCTACATTACTCATGATTTTAAGAATTGTTTTTCCATTGTGATCAGTTTTGAAAAACAGTCTCAAACTCAACGGAGAACTCATAGAAATATAAGATTCTTTCAAAGGAATGATTTTTATACAAAGAATTTTGCTTTTGAATGTAAATGTTGCAATGGAGTTTGCTTGCACATTATGTTGGTAAATTACTCTGCATGCCTTTCTATTTGTTACAACCATTAATAATGTATCTAAGTTTTTGTAAATCTATTTGGAAACAAAGTTTTCTTTTCTTGAAAAGGTTTAGGAGGCAATAAAGAAAAATTTCTCTAACATCATGTAAATGCAATGCAATGTAAACAAGTAATCATTATTATTATCTTAATAAGGAACCCTTCCAAAGTAGGATCACACTAGATCAATTCTAAATTTTAAATACTTATAACCATTTACAAGTTACAAGAATCAAGTAAATCAAAGTGTTGTGAGTGAGACTTGAGCTGAGGACTCTCAAATTTGTGATTTGTTCGAATGACAATTTCAGGCTAGCTACTCTTTTCAACTCGGTCTAATTACATTCTTCTTAGATGCTTGAAAAGTTGTTCAAAATTAATTTCACATACTAACACTACAACAATTTGCACTTTTGGCGACCAAATTTAGCGACTAAAACGAATTTAGTCACCAAAAGTCTGACCTTTGGCGACTAAAATTTTTATTGGTCGGCAATGTTTTATATTTTAGCTACTAAAATTTTTTAGTAGTCGTATATTAGTTATTGGCGACTAAAAAAAATTTAGTTGCTAAATATGATGTAATAGGCAACTAAACAAATTTTAGTCGGTGTTGGTCTACATTTTAGGCTACTAATTCCTATTTTAGTCGTTGTATACAACCATTTGCCGACAAAAAAAAAGTTTAGTCGCCAAATAGTAGGCTTATTTTTTGGATTACTCTTTGGCTACAAAAACTTTAGTCGGTATTGATTATTATTTGGCGACAAATATAAGTTTGGTCGCTAAAGTTAGAAACAATTTTTTTTTTTTTTTAAGAGGGAAGCGAATATATTTACGCCCGCGCCCCTCTTTCAAAGAAACAAAAGATCTCTATTCTCTCACTCACACACAACTCTCTCACACACAGAACAATCACCACCAAACCTTAACCCCGCTTGCCATTGACGTTCACCACCCCACCGTCACTGGCCACCGTCGTACATAGCACCACCATTGCTGCGAATCACCACCGCCACTGCCACAAATCAAGGGTTTCTCTCTCTCTCTCTCTCTCTCTCTCTCTCTTTGTCGCACTCAGTCTCTCTCCCTCTCTGTCGATCTCGGTCTCTTTCTCTCTCTGTCTCTCTCTTTCTCTATCTCCTAATTTCTCACACTTGCTAGGGTTTTATATGATTTTTTTAGTTTAATTTTGTGTTGATTTCTTAAATGGGTTTGGTTGAAGGGGTTTGATTTAGGGTTCATGGTTTTGACAGATATATTTTTTTTTAATTTAGTGTCCAAAATGGGTTTTCTGTGATTGCCCAGTATTTTGGGAAGGGAATCATGAGCAAAACTAGCACTGCAGCAACTGGCACTCCTAGACCAGGCAAAGCTTCTTCCAGCAGCGGCTTCTGAGATTTGTTTATTACTATTTTTCTTTTTTCTTACATTCACACTTTTATTTGTTGGCTTGCAAGCATTTGCTGAACATTTTCAAGGAATTTTTGGTGGGTTATTGAGACTTTGGGGTTTTTCTGCAATTAATGGTCATTGCCTCATTTACAAAGAAAATTAGCTGTCAGCACCTTGTTTGACCTAGTTGGTGTTGGTTTGGTCATTGAGAAGAGAGAAATTATGAAGTTTCTCTGCCAAGAATATATAAGGGAAGGTTATGACATGTATTATATGTTTAAATTGGCTACTGTAATATCATAGTAGAGATGTGCCACCTGATTTTCCCAAGCAAGTTCACAATGAATGGTTTGTATCGTCAATTTTCTTGCAAATCAAATAATTCTACTGGTTGTTAGATACTTTTCTGCTCACAATATTTTATGGTTTCATAACTTTCATTATTTGTGTGTTGTTCTTGTAAACATACTACATGTTATATAGCTGCTGATTTGAGAAGATTTAAATAACATAATCTTACAATTAGGAAATATTTCTAGATTATTTTATGATCTTTATTTCCAAATTTGTATATCTTATAACTTTGCCTTAGGTTAGGGAGAGGGAACTGAGTGGAATGCCTATTCCTTTTGAGTTTGAGGATTGTGATAGTGATGATTTCAAGGATCTTTTGATGAATGGGACTCCTTCAAATATTATTTATTGAGCAAAAGTGCTTGCAGGCCTCTTGGAAGATCAATATATGATAGAGACTCATTACTTGTTTTCCTGATGAGTGTGTCATTCTTTTGCATGCATTATTAGCATGATTTCACTGTAGACTTGCTAGCTAGCCATGCAGCAGTTTTACTGTCATTGATTATTTTCCTTTGTTTGTTCTTGCTTTAGAAGGCTCTCTTGTCTCCTTGTGCTTTCTACATTGGATTTGTCTGATGTAGTTTCATACAACTTCAACCTATATAAAATTTTGGACAAACTCTTCAATTCAATATTAGATTTTTTTTAATAGCTTTATTAATGTTGATAGCAATTGATGATGGTGTGTAGCATTTTGGGCATCCTTCTGAGGATGATGATCATGATAAGATTCTATAGCTATGTAATATAATGATTAAGTAATATTTCTGAAATTTCACTTGGATACGCAATTATGATTTTGTTTCTGAACTCATAAGCAACCAATTGCATTTAAAAAGTAGTGATGTATTTCATATTTGATTATTCTTGTAGATTTACTTTGAGTCATTTTTTGTTGCCCCTCCCAAAATATCCTTCTTGGTTATGTGTTCTTATGATATAATATTTACTTGCACGAAATGAAATAGGCAGGTGGGTGACACGAGAAGAGGCATTTGTTGCATCTGAAACTTCTTCAAATTCAACCAAAAAAAAGCCAGGTGGTTTATCTCTGCATCCCATTTATCTTGTTGCAGGATTTCATATTAATTGATATTTGATTACAATTTGGATTGTATGTGGATTTTGTGGAACAATTTGGAGTACTCTATTTCTTCTTGTTGTACTTGTCATTGAGTTTGGTTTAATCTCTACATCACATTTCTCTTTTTGCAAGATTTCATATGAATTGATAACAATTTGGAGTGCATTTGAATTTTGGTAAACTTAAAGTACTATGTATCATTATATCTTCCTCTACTCATTACATCATTCTTATTCAGCTAATTGCTCATGATGATCGGATGTGTAGCTCTCTTTAAACTATCTTCTTGATTGCTGTTCATCAAAATGTATGTGCCCAATTTATCTTCATGCCATATAATGTCCTTAAGACTATTTGTTTATATGAAGCTCTAGTATTTTTGAACTTCTTGTTTAATCTTAATTCCTAAAATGCTTTGTCCCTTTTGCAAATGCTAAATGATATGAAATTGAGAGTAAACAAAAAAAGAAAACAAGATAGCAAACAATCTTCAAGTTGGCACGTTCCTTCGCTTTGTTTTCAGAATTCAGACAATAGTTACTATTTTATTTTGCTTATTTTTTTACTTTGAGCTTCTAAAAGTACAAACAAAGCCTTGTACAACTTTGAATTCAATAAAACCAAGATTTCTTTAGTTGTTCTAAGAAAAAAAAAATCGAAAATGCCTTAAACTTAGTCGAAAAAAGGCATTCGGGGGGGCAAAAATACAAAACAGGCCCCGAACCACTCCATGGTTGTCATGGGCATCTTTCTCATGAAAAATAGAACCCATAGGGACAGATGACATGTAATTAGCACACGTAGGTTGGGAGTTAGAGTCGAAAATGACTTAAACTTAGTTGAAAAAAGGCGTTCTGGGGGCAAAAATGCAAAATTGCCCTCGAACCACTCTATGGATGTCACAAGCAGATTCCTCATGACAAATAGAATATGTGGGGGTAGATGGCATGTAATTAACACACGTAGGTTGGGAGTTAGAGTAAAAAATGCCTTAAACTTAGTCGAAAAAAGGCGTTTATGAGATGAAAATACAAAACAGCTCCCGAACCACTCTATTAATGTCACAGACAGCTTTCTTGTGAAAAATAGGACCTATGGGGACAGACAGGATGTAATTAGCACATGTAGGTTGGGAGTTGGAGTGAAAAATGCCTTAAACTTAGTCAAAAAAGGTCGTTCGAGGGGCGAAAATGCAAAGCAATCCCCGAACCACTCTATGGATGTCATGGGTAGCTTCCTCATGACAAATAGAACCTGTAGGGATAGACAGGATGTAATTAGCACACGTAAGTTGGGAGTTGGAGTGAAAAACGCCTTAAACTTAGTCGAATAAGGCCGTTCGGGGGGCAAAAATGCAAAGTAGCCTCTGAACTACTCTATGGATGTCACGGGTAGCTTCCTCGTGACAAATAGGACCTGTGGGGATAGACGGGATGTAATTAGCACATGTAGGTTGGGAGTTGGAGTGAAAAACGCATTAAACTTAGTCGAAAAAGGCCATTCGGGGGGCGAAAATGCAAAGTAGCCTTTGAACCACTCTATGGATGTCACGGGTAGCTTCACCGTGACAAATAGGACCTGTGGGGATAGACATGATGTAATTAGCACACGTAGGTTGAGAGTTGGAGTGAAAAACGGCTTGAACTTAGTTGAAAAAGGCCGTTCGGGTGGCAAAAATGCAAAGCAGCCCCTGAACCATTTGAATGATCTCTTAGTACATTGAAACATTTCAATGATCTCTAGCCATACAAAAATAGTTTCACTCAAATTGTTGTTCCATCTATTTTGACGGTGTTGCTTATGTGGTCAGATCTATGTCTTGAAACTTGCTATTAAATTAACAAGAAGTCTAAAGACATTGAATCGAATACAAAACAAAACACACGAAATTATTATCACCAAATACATCCCTTCAAGAATGAAATGTAAGTTAATTTTTGTTTTTCATTTCTATTTCTATTTTATTTTTAATTTACTCTCCAAATTCATGATTTAAATACGGTGAAAAGATACATATTGGCATTAGCAAGTGAAATTATCATATGTAACAGGTGCACCTTCTTACACAGATAAACTTTACATATGTAAAATTAGAGGTGACTCAATCATTAGACCACTTAGTCTATTGCTTAAAATTTTAAAAAATTCTTATTGGTGAAAGTCTCATATTTTTTGAAGGCCATGAAATAAGATGGGAGAATTGAAAATACAACCAATTTATGCCTGGAATTGTGTAAGTAGGTCTTGTACTTTCATCTCTTTGTAATTATTTTGAGTTTATATCATTAGAGACGAAAATGCAATAAACTTAACTGAAAAAGGGCGTTAAGGGGACAAAATGCGAAATAGCCCCCGAACCACTGTACGGATGTCACAGCCACCTTCCCCATAACAAATAGGACTTGTGACAATAGACAGAATGTAATTAGCACGTGTAGGTTGGGAGTTAGAACCGAAAACGAATTAAACTTAACCGAAAAAGGGCAATAAGGGAGCGAAAATGGGAAACAGCCCCGAACCACCGTACGGATGTCACGTCCACCTTCCCCGTAACAAATAGGACCTATCACAACAGACAGAATGTTATTAGCACACGTAGTTTGGGAGTTAGAGCTGAAAATGCATTAAACTTAACCGAAAAATGGAGTTAAGGGGGCAAAAATGCGAAACAGCCCCCGAACCATCGTACGGATGTCACGACCACCTTCCCCATCACAAATAGGAACTGTGACAATGGACAAAATGTAATTAGCACATGTAGGTTGGGAGTTAGAGCCAAATACGCCCTAAACTTAGTCGAAAAAGGGCGTTTCGAGGGCAAAAATTTAAAACAGCCTCTGAAAGAGCTTGCGGGTTACATGGATAGCTTCCCCATGACAAATAGGACTCGTGAGAACTGATGGAATGTAAACCAGACCCGTAGGTTGGGAGTTAGAGCCGAATACGTCCAAAACTTAGTCGAAAAAGGGCGTTTCGGGGGCAAAAATTCAAAACAACCCCCCGAACCACCATGTGGCTCCCATGGATAGCTTCGCCATGAAAAATAGGACTTGTGAGAACTCACAGAACGTAATTCGGACCCGTAGGTAGAGAGTTAGAGCCGAATACGTCCAAAACTTAGTCGAAAAAGGGCATTTCGGGGTGCAAATTCAAAACAGCCCCCGAACCATCATGTGGCTCACATGGATAGCTTCACCGTGAAAAATAGGACTTGTGAGAACTGACAGAACGTAATTCGGACCCGTAGGTAGAGAGTTAGAGCCGAATACGTCCTAAACTTAGTCGAAAAAGGGCGTTTCAGGGGCAAAAATTCAAAACAGCCTCCGAACGACTGTGTAGGTCACATAGATAGCTTCCGCATGACAAATAGGACTTGTGAGAACTGACGGAATGTAATTCGGACCCGTAGGTTGGGAGTTAGAGCCGAATACGTGCAAAACTTAGTTGAAAAAGGGCGTTTCGGGGGCGAAAATTCAAAACAGCCCCCAAACCACCATGTAGCTCATGCGGATAGCTTTGCCATGACAAATAGGACTTGTGAGGACTGACGGAATTTAATTTGGACACGTAGGTAGAGAGTTACAGCCGAATACGTCCAAGACTTCGTCGAAAAAGGGCGTTTCGGAGGCGAAAATTCAAAACAGCCTCCGAAAGATCGTGTGGCTCACATGGATAGCTTCACGATGACAAATAAGACTTGTGAGAACTGACGAAATGTAATCTGAACCCGTAGGTTGGGAGTTAGAGCCGAATACGCTCTAAACCTAGTCGAAAAAAGGCGTTTCGTGGGCGAAAATTCAAAACAGCCCCCAAACGACCATGTGGCTCACACAAATAGCTTCACCATGACAAATAGGACTTGTGAGAACTGACAGAACGTAATTCGGACCTGTAGGTAGAGAATTAGACCTGAATACATCCAAAACTTAGTCGAAAAAGGCCGTTTCGGGGGTGAAAATTCAAAATAGCCCCCGAACGGCTGTGTGGCTCACACAGATTGCTTCTCCATGACAAATAGGACTTGTGAGAACTAACAGAACATAATTCGAACGTGTAGGTAGAGAGTTAGAGTCGAATACGTCCAAAACTTAGTCGAAAAAGGGCGTTTCAGGGGCGAAAATTCAAAATGGCCCCCGAACGACCATGTGGCTCACACGGATAGCTTCTCCATGACAAATAGGACTTGTGAGAACTAATGGAATGTAATTCGGACCCGTAGGTTGGGAGTTAGAGCCGAATACGCCCTAAACTTAGTCGAAAAAGGGCGTTTCGAGGGCAAAAATTCAAAACAGCCTCTGAATGACCGTGTGGCTCACATGGATAGCTTCTCCATGACAAATAGGAATTGTGAGAACTGACGGAACATAATTTGGACCCATAGGTAGAGAGTTAGAGCCGAATACGTCCAAAACTTAGTCGAAAAATGGCATTTCAAGGGCCAAAATTCAAAACAGCCCCCAAACCACCGTGTGGCTCACATGGATGGTTCCCTTGTGACAGCTAATAGAATGTAATCCAGACCCGTAGGTAGAGAGTTAGAGCCAAAAATGCCCTAAACTTAGTCGAAAAAGGGTGTTTTGGGGGCGAAAATTCAAAACAGCCCTCGAACCACCGTGTGGCTCACACGGATAGCTTCGCCATGACAAATAGGACTTCTGAGAACTGACGGAACGTAATTCAGACCCGTAGGTTGGGAGTTAGAGCCGAATATGCCCTAAACTTAGTCGAAAAAGGGCGTTTTGGGGATAAAAATTCAAAACAGCCCCCGAACCATCATGTGGCTCACACGAACAGTTCCTCCATGACAAGTAGGACTTGTGAGAACTGACGGAACGTAATTCGGACCTGTAGGTTGGGAGTTAGAGCCGAATACGCCCTAAACTTAGTCGAAAAAGGGCATTTCGGGGGCAAAAATTCAAAACAGCCCCCGAACCACCATATGGCTCACACGGACAGTTCCCCCATGACAAATAGGACTTGTGACAACTTACGGAATGTAATCCAGACCCGTAGGTTGGGAGTTAGAGCTGAATACGCCCTAAACTTAGTCGAAAAATGGCGTTTCGGGGGCGAAAATTCAAAACAGCCCCCGAACGACCGTGTGGCTCACACGGATAGCTTCGCCATGACAAATAGGACTTGTGAGATCTGACGGAACGTAATTTGGACCCGTAGGTTGGGAGTTAGAGCCGAATGCGCCCTAAACTTACTCGAAAAAGGGCTTTCCAGGGGCGAAAATTCATAACAGTCCCCGAATACGACTTACACTTAGTCGAAAAACTTGCAACACTTAGTTCAAAAAGTAACAACTTTATTAAAATAACATCTATATATTCTAATAATTGCCTTTATATATTTATAGGACGAAGAAATTACATATTACATTGTTTGTGTTGGTTGGAATAAATATTGCATAATACATATATATATATATATACTTTCTTTTATTTCCAAGAAGACATTTCTCGATTGTTCTACCTTAAATGCATGTTAGAACATGTTCCATATGGCTGACTGAATTGATATTTTGTAACCAATTCTAATGTTTCATTTTTTGTTTTTCTTTGTAGATAGCTTTGTTGCGTAGACTTGTGGATAATCCATATTGGTGTATGGAGAAGAATTTTCACTTTTGTGTAGAACTAATGTAATACTTTTGTCGTCCTCAACTTTTGTGTAGTTCATTATTACTGATACAGAAACTTTTGGCAATCAACAGATAATGACTGTCGCGGTACATAGATCACCTTCTGTTGTGGTACATGTATACCATTTGTTGGCGTACATATAAGACGTTTTGTCATGGGCCATAGAAAACTTTTGTCGTGGTACATATATCACCTTTTGTTGTGGTACAGATTACGATGGTAATTTGTACCATGCCAAATGGTAATTTCGCTTGGTAGTAAATGTTTTTTTTGTATACGGAGGGTTTTGATTTTTGTATGATATATTTTGTATGGAATTATTATTTTAGTTTGGACAATAGTTGATTTGTATGGACTTTGATATTTAATGTTATTTAGTTTTGGTATATGGATGCAGATTGTGGAATGATTGATAGTATGTATTATTTTGTTTATATACGTATTACAGGTTGCATTGTATATAAACATGTTGTGGAGAAATTATAATTTTGCGATAAAACGTAATATCATGTTTTTGGCGACTAAACAATTAGTAGGTAAAAAGAAATTGGGAAAAGACATTTGGCGACTAAAAGTTTTGTAGCAAAAAAAAAAAAAACATTTGGCGACTAAAAGTTTTGTAGCCAAAAAAAAAAGAAGACATTTAGTGACTAAAAGTTTAGTAGCCAAAAAAAAAAAAAAACATTTGGCGACTAAAAGTTTAGTAGCCAAAAGAAAATCAAACATTTGGCGACTAAAATATTTCGTAGCTAAAAACAAAAAACTAAATTATAAAAACACTTTTGCCGACTAAAATTTTAGTAGCCAAAAATGTAGAACTTCAGGCGACTAAATATTTAGTAGCCAAAAGAGGAACTCTTTGCCGACTAAATATTTAGTAGCCAAAGATGGTGACTTTCGGCGACTAAATTTTTAGTAGTCAAAAAAGAACTCTTTGCCGACTAAAATTTTAGTAGTAAAAAAGGTGGAACTTTAGGTGACTAAAAGTTTGGTCATCGAAAAGGGTTTAATTTAATTTAATGTCCAACCTTTTGGCGACTAAAATTTTAGCCAAGAATTGTATACATTTGGCGACTAAAATAATTTTAGTCGCTAATTACCTTTACCGACAATTTTTTGGCGACTGCTTTTGCGACCAAATAACTTAGTCCCCAAAACCATTCGGCGGCTGAAAATTAACTTTTGGCGACTAAAAATTTAGTTGCAAAAGTGAAAATTCTTGTAGTGTAATGAGACTTAGGATCTGAATCATTTTTGCATATAAACCAAAAACACCATGCAAGGATTTGTAACTCATATTTTCTCTAATTATTGAAATTATCACAAAATTTACATGATACTATAGAATTAATAAGAATCTTTTTTTTTTTTTTCTTATTTTATGTCTCCTTAATTTTCTGCTTCTTCTTCTTCTTCTTTTTTTTATTTTTTTTTATAACTATTATTGAATTATTATACTTGAAAAAAAAAAAATTCATACCTCAACCGATAATTTTTCATGAACAACAACAACAACAACAACAAAAACTCACGTGCATTACCACCCGTAATAGTATAGATGTGGCAACTTGGGTTGGTTGGCTTTTTTGGGCTGAAATAGCAAATAAAGACAAAATATTCTAAAATAGTTAATAAGATAAAATGTCACATTCAAACTATAACCATTTCACTTTTTATCTCACAACCATCAAATCAACTACTCCCTCCATCTCAAAATATTAGTCCCTTTTGAGGAATGTAAATTTTTTTTGTAGTACAATTATTACCTTTCAAAAATTACCCTTTTGACTCTTTTTTTTTGGTAATATCAATTGTCATAATTAATGAATTTAAAAGAATGAAATATTTGAAAATTCATGTTATTTTACTCCTTATTTTTTGAAAATGGACTAATATTTTGAAACAATAAAAAATGGAATAAGAGACTAATATTTTGGGACGGAGAGAGTACAAAAAAAAAAGAAAAAAAAAAGAAAGAGGCAGCTATCATCCCAAACACAACTTTTTTAGTTAGACTAAAATAACCAAAAAGTCAATTAAAATGGTCAAGTTTCAATTTATTTCAATTTGGTACCTGAACTTTTAGAAAATTGATCAATTTAGCCATTGCCGTCATATTCCGTCTACAATTGGACGGAATGTGCTAATGTGGCACCAAAGTTCATTTGGAATTTCATTTTACCCCCCAAATTATACCTCAAAAATCAATTTGCCCCCCAAATACAAAAAAATTAAATTTAAATATTTAACAAATAATTTTTTATGTCAATAATGAAAAAAATTAAAATTTAAATAATATATACTTTGCAAAAAATAAAAAATAAAAAATATAAAAATTCTCATTTTGAATTATTTTGAGACTATGAAGCATGGATAATTCGACAAACATGTCGTACCCGTACTGGGTACCTACCAACGTATGATATTTTTACACACGTACCGGGTACACAAGATATGTACTCAAAATTTTTTTTCTTAATTTTTGGCCTACCCAGACATATATAATATATATCCAAGTCGTGCCGTACCTCAGTCGAAAATAATACTTTTCTTCTACTATAAAGATAAAATTCTTTTTACTAAACTTCTTTTCATTTTAGTTTTGTACTTAGTATGGTTTCAAAATTAAGTTATGGTTTATAAGTTATTTAATATAATAATATTTAATTTTATCTTATACCTATGCTTTTGGCATTAAATGTCAATTGTATGTTGGATTTAACAATTTAAACCACTTAATCAATTTTTGTATTATTTCAAATTAAAAATGAATATTTTTTTTACAAACGTATTAAACCATACTCGTACTCATATCCTATTTTTTAAAGATTTTACCATGTCGATGTACTCATGTTATACCAATACCAATACTCATACCCATACTTGTGATGCCCATGTATACAACCCATTTTGTTATCCGTTAATTGTGTTTATCTTACTTGCCTTGGGATTGTTGGGAATTAATCTAAGGTCTCGTCGACCGTTTGGGTTCACCATCCTTGAAACTTTTCTCGAAATTCTTTTGTCTTGTTTTTATTTTGCTTTAGAGTTGAGTTTCGCTTGTTTCGAAAGGCGTCAGGTTGGATCCGGGGTGTCTCGGGTACAACTGTTGAAATTTCTGGCTGGGACGCAGAACCGCAAGTGTGAGGGCTTGGGCAGCACGTGCGGAAGAGAGGTCGTACGTGCGGTGAGGAGGGGCTATTGAATGTGCAAGACTGCTTTAATTGCACGAGCAATCGCAGGTGCGGGGAGTGGGCCGCACGTGCAGGACAGGAGGCTGCACGTGTGGGAACTGCTGAGTTCGAATTTCCTTTCCTTTTCTCCTCCTTGGGCTGAGTGTATATCACATTTTTCTCATCTCTCTCTCTCTCTAAAAACGTATTGTCTCCCCCTTCTCTTTACTTTTCCTTCACCAAACTTCATTAAATCCTTGATTTCTCCAAATCCATTAAAGTTTTGACCCTAGTTCCTTCATCAAAGTTGGAGAACTCTTCAAGGGCTATGTTGTGTGCGGTGGAGATCAAGTTGCGACACTGTTGATTTTGGGACTTTTTTCTCTCTTTCCTTGAAGAACTTGAGGTAGGGATTTTCTTGGAGTTATATATATATTTTTGCAAGATTATGTTGATTTGGAACTCCCTCTTGTGGTATTGAATTTCGATTTTGGCTCAAGAGTGTTTAATGATTTTAAAAGTGGGTTCACTCCTTGTTTTCTAAAAACTCTTGAGAGTTTTGAACTACATTGTTAAGGAAGGATGTTGTTTTGGAAAAATTCTTTCAAAAATGGGAAAAAAAGTCTAGATTTTTTTTGGTGAAAACCTAGAAATTTGGAAATTTTGGACAGATGTTGAGATTTCATAAGTTTCTTACTTGTTAAAGTGTTAAAGTGACTGAAAGATTAGGAATTTCATATTGTTGTTTGTAAATGAGAAATTTCATGGAATATGAGAAATGGTTGGCTTTGAAGCTTATTGTTTAACAATGCTGATATAGTCTTGAAATGACTAAGTTGAAGAGAATGCATGAAATGTGGAAATGTTGTTTACTTCTCGATATATATACATTTCGTGAAATTACATTGAGAGAAGAGAAAATGGAAATTTTGATCACAATGGAAGATTGTGTGGAGGAAATGAAAATGGAAACATTTATGGAATGTATTGATACATGTTACATTGGCACTTCATTTCATTTGATTATTATGAATTTTGAATTGAGATTTGAAATCTATTGCATTGAGAAAAGAAATTGTTTATGAGACAAGATCATATTAAATTGTTGTCGGGGTAAATACGTTTGATAAGCCCATATAGGGGGTGTAGATTGGTATTGTTTAAGTTGGCCTAAGTGTCCAGGGTGAAAGACCGAAAACACGTGCGGAGGAGGTACCATGTGCCTTCCGGTTAGCTATCAGTGAAGTGGGAATTTGGTAGTGCTGGTTATGCCTACTTGCAGACACTAGCATAGGGATTACATGAGTCGTATTTACTACCCCTTGAACTTTATTGAAACTATTAAATGGTTGAATTTTTAAAATTTCATTGTGCATGAAGGTTTTCAAAAGACAAAGAAGCATTTTTGAACATGGCATGATATACGCATTTCATCTCATGAGAATTTTATAAAAATGAATATACTTTGTTAAGAATTTTCTACTGGGCTTTGTGCTCACTATATGGGATTTTGTGTAGGAAAAGATGTGGTAATTCCGCCAAATTAAAGACATGGGTTATATGTTGAAGTGCACAAGGCTCTTGTGTTTTGTTGTAATTGATTTTTTTTTTTTTTTTTTGTAAGCCAAGGGCTAGATGTGTGTGGGTTCAAATAACCACTTTTGTGTAATCGGGCTTAAGCCTTGGACTTTGTAGCCTTTGAGGGCGTTTAATTGCGCTTGACTGTTATGCCATATGCTATATATTCATGTACTAAGGTTGCTGATTATATACTCGCATGTGGGGCTTTCTTTTGTAAATCTCTTAGCAATTATGAATGCAAATGTTGGAAGTTGGGGATGAAATAAATATTGGGATTTATTTGTGTGTACCGTAAGCTAAGGTCGTTGGCACCTCTTTATTGTGAAATTTTTAGGGCGTGACAATACCTGTGCTTCATAGGCCTCAAATTATCTTGAGTTGATCTTAGAGAAACTTATTGAGCCGAAAATTTCTTGACTACTCTATGTGTGTGCGCGCACGCAATTGTAACTAGTTTATTGCCCAAATTAATTTCAATAGCATTGATCAACTAATAGTAATTTCAAAATTGAGTGGGAAATTTTTTTCAAAATTCAATAAGTAACCGGTACGGGTACGACATATTTGTCGAAACATCCATACTTCATAGTCTCAAGATAATTCTAAATGAGGACTTTCATATTTTTATTATTATTTTTTTGCAAAGTATATATTATTTAAAATTTAATTTTTTTTTATATTTAGGGGGCAAATTGATTTTTAAGGTATAGTTTGGGGGTTAAAATGACTCTAAATGAACTTTGGTGCCACGTCAGCTCATTCTATCCAATTGTAGATAGAATGTGACAATAGAGATTAAATTGATTAATTTGTTGAAAGTTCAAGTACTAAATTGAAATAAATTGAAGTATGGGGGGTCAAATTGAAAAACACGTGATAGTTTGGGGGGCAAAATAGTATTTCCTTTTTTTTTATTCACATTTCACCTACATTTTTTTTTTCATTCTCAAATCTCTCAACCAAACACACCGCCATAAAGATTGTCCACTTCTCTATTCAAATTTTGGATGTAATTGTCCACTTCTCTATTCCAATTTTGGATGTAATGGATCCAATTATAATTACTTTGACCTTTCTCATTGCGCTACATTGTGGGAAACATTACTTGAAACAGACAACCCTTGAAAAGTGCACTATATGAAGCTCGTCTCACTGATGCCCTCAACAAGCTTCAAACACATGTCAAGTCACCCATCCTTAATGCCAACTTCTGAAATTGCCATTTTAGTCTTCTAGTGTGCAATTATTTATAAGAAACATGGTTGTAAACCTAAAGGAATAACAATGTAAATAATTGATTTAACTTATTGTCCCGTTTTTTTTTTTTTTTTGAACAAGTAAGTCATATTATAACTAAAAAAAAGAAAGCTATACAATGAAATTTAATACATATTTTTTGTAGGGAGCACAAAATAAATTACTCCTATCAAAAGAAACAAAACTAAGCTTACAGAAGGCAAAACAACATTCACAACAAAAATAATTCAAAATTTTGCTCTAGCACTCTTCAAATTATGAAGTTTCGCTTTGAGTTTTCTTCTAATTATCCTCCTTTGTAGTCTACCCATTACTAGAGTCACTTGGAGATAGACTCCCTCTATTTTTTAGGATTTTCATTTGGCACAACAATTCTTGACTATCCACTCTTGTTTGAAAGATGGATGATTCAAAATCTTTAGTTTTTGAGGGCACAAATTAGTGGTATCACCAAATGTCTCACAAACATCACACCTTTGAGGCTTCCATAGAACCTCAACTTGAATCTCATATGGGTTATCATAACCAAGATTTATTTTCAAAAACTCAAGGATCTCTTTATTTGCTAGCACTTCAGTACATATTCTCGCAAACGTAAGTCTGCTTCTCTTGAAAGTAGACTCATCCAAATAAAGAGGAGTTTCGATGATACTAGCAATGTAACCCAAACACTATTCAGTCCAAAACTCCAAAGGAACATTATACAACTCCATCCATAACGACACACTCTCTGCCTACTACCTACGCCACTTTCAACTACCCCAACGCTGACCTCCACCAACACCCTCATCTCTTATTATCAATTTTGACAACTTATTAAATGTTGTTATTATTATTATTATTTATATTTTGAATATATTTGTGCGTATCAAAAAAGTTTTTTGCTTTTATTTTTTAAAAAATACTTCTTGTTTCAAGTCTACAAAAAATAAAAAAATTAATAATGTTATCAAATACTAATCTGCCATAAAAGCTATATTATATAAGAATGATATGTTAGGTATAGTGTGGATCTTGATGAACCCAGAATTATCGCTATGAGAGTACGAAAATATGTTTGGGATGTAAATCATTACTAATAAAATAAATATGAAATTAAAAACTTCAAAAGCAAAATATGATTTTTAAAATTACAGATGAAAAATCGTATTTCAAGCACTCAAGAGTGTATTTGTAATTTACCCCAAAAACAAACTAACTTCCCGCCAAAGAACATTTTGCACAATTAGACTGTGTTTGGATTTTTTTTTTTCTTCATATTTCTCTGGTTTGTGAATAACATCGGAGTTCATGGGTTCAAAAACTTCGATTGTTTTTCTTGTGATAAAAATTTGACATCTGGGGTGATGATGTGGTGGCCTAGCATTGCAATGGTTGAAATAGGAGTACAAGAAAAGACTTAACATCAAATTTGTGGCATGCCTACCATGTTAGGATTAGACACACCCAGAAATTAATTGACAAACAATAAGACACAAGATTTACGTGGTTTGGCAATTGCCTACGTCCATGGAGAGAGATTTTCACTATAAAATTCCTGGAGGGAGTTTACAACACTCACACCTCACTTTCTCTCTATAGGCTCACTCTCTCTCTCTCTCTTTCTCTCTCTCTCTCTCTTCTTTTTCTTTTTCTTTTTTTTTTTTATTCAAACACTCACTCTCTCTAATTGCATACACTTTGTATTGTTCTGACTCACCCGTTTCTCCTCGCCTCAATTTAATATACACAAAAGAGAGGGAAACAAAGTGAAGAAAGAGAGCCAACTACTCCCGTCCTTTCGGTGGACATTTTTGACAAGAAGAAGAAAATGAGTTGGTCTTCCACCTGCTCCCTCCTACTCCTTGACTTGGAGCCAGCCTTTAACAACTCCATGTGGGTTGGAGCTAACAATCTGTTTGTTAAATTGCTTATATGTAGAGGTCAGTATATTGGGTTATTTCGAGTAGTTTTCAGAGTTTTTGGGAGTTTTGCATATATGTGGTTGGGTATTTTGTTGGGTTGTGGTGCATATGGTTGTTGTTATGTTCTGCTTCATTTTCTTCTAATAAAAGTTGTTCTTTTTGCTGATAAAAAAAAAAAAAAATTAAAGATGATGATAAGACTGGTCTGTGTAATTTATGTTATTGTAACTTGTAACTATTGCTGTCTCATTTGTGGTTCAATATGATGTCATGATTAAGATGCAAATATGATTCAGATAAGAATTATATGGCTATGGAAATCCAAGACTTCTTGACTTCCAAGTCCAACTGAATGGAAGAAACACTACAAAAAATTAAAGTTTTAGAGACCAAAATTTAGGGACAATTATTTTTTAGGGACCAAATAATGTTGTCGCGAAAAATGTCGTTATTATATTTTTAGCAACAAAAATTGGACATTAATGATGAATTATTATCCTTCTGGAACCAAATTTTTTGTCTATCTTGAGACAAAAATTATTTTGTCCATAAAAGTCTATTTATTAGTGACATTTTCAAAATTTTGTCGCTAACAGCCATGTTTTTGACTTTTTGGGACAACCTTTTATTCTCATGACGATGAAAATTGGTCCCTAAATGTCTTTTATAACAAAATTTTCAGTTTTAGAGACCAATTATACCTTGTAGTGAAAGTTCATAACCATACAAAAGTCTAGTTGAAGACATACTGTAAGAGTTCCTGACCATTCATTCATAAAAACAAATGAATTTCATGAATTCAACATTACACCATCAATGGAAGGCCTCAAAATACCTTTCTTGTTTTCCTTTTTATTTTCCATCTTAATAATCTCCAATGCAGTAGACACCATAACCAAAACTCAATCCCTAACAGCCAACAATACCATTGTTTCATATGGTGGGAGATTTGAGATGGGTTTTTTCAAACTTGGCAATTCCCGGAATCAATACCTAGGAATATGGTACAAGAAAATATCGGTCAAGACTGTTGTATGGGTTGCCAAGAGAGAAATCCCACTCATCAATTCGTCAGGCGTCTTAATGATAATCGACCCTGGAATTCTCACCCTCGTCAATGGTACTGGCACTGTCATTTGGTCTGTCAATGTGACAGGATCCACATAGAACCCTATTGCACATCTTATGGACTCTGGAAATCTTGTTGTGAAAGATGCCAACGATACGTTTGAGTCTATGGCAAAGTTTTGATTATCCGTGTGATACTTAATTACCAGGCATGAAGCTTGGAAAGAACTTTAAAACAGGCCTAAAGTGCCGCCTGTCCTCCTGGAAGAGCAGTGATGATCCAGCTCGAGGTGAGTTTAAATTCCAGTGTGATCCTCAAGGATACCCACAAATTATTCTGAGCAATGGTTCTGTTGACGTGTTTCGAATTGGGCCATGGAATGGTATCGGATTTGGTGGGACACCAAACGTCTTCTACACATATGGATTGGTTTACACTATGGAGGAGGTGTATTATCATTATGAACTCCAGAGCAATGTTATCTCAAGGTTTGATGTGAGTTATGATGGCCACTTGTGGCGTTGGATATAGGTTGATCCAACCTAGAAATGGGACATTTACCTGACTGCACCAACAGATAACTGTGACAATTATAAACTATGTGGTCCTAATGGTAACTGTAACATTGGCAACTCACCAGCATGTGGTTGTTTCAGTAAATTTGTGCCCCGAAACCAAGAAGAATGGGGAAATGGAGATTATTCTAATGGGTGTGTTCGGAGGACACCATTGGATTGCCATAAGGGAGATGGGTTTCTCAAGTACTCGCGATATAAAATGCCAGGCACACGGAACTCCTGGTTTGAGAGGAACATGACCATAAGGGAATGCGAGATGGAGTGCTTAAAAAACTATACACAAATTTAAACATAGAAGGACATGGAAGCAGCTGCTTGCTTTGGTTTAATGAGTTGATTGATATGAGAAAGCTCAGTGAAGATGGGCCAGACATTTACATAAGGATAGCTTCTTTTGAGTTATGTAAGAATTCATACCAAACACATAAGGCCAGTGAACATAGATTAATTAGATTATACTATCTAAGAACATGTAGTCAACTATACTGAACATTTACATTTCTTCCTTGGAAAATTCCTCACTACAGTTTAGCAAAAAGGGAGTTGTTTCATCTTGAACGTTGATTTCTATTGTCGGTGTGTCTTGAATTTGATCCTAATCCGACCAAGTAGGTCTGTTTGTATTTGAGTTTATTTTGGCCTTGTTTATTATTTTTGGATCTTTGTTTATATTGGATTATTATTGAGTACTAGGAGTTTTGACGATCAAAGTTTTTAAAGGCAAATGCGTAATGCAAGGCATTTTTTTTCTTGTGAAACGAGACGTAAGCTTTTCAAATTTGAAATTTTTATATTTAGTAAATAAATAAGATATTTTAAAGTAGCAAAAGATATTTAAATTAAATATGAATGTGTGGATACTTTTTTTCCTCAAGACCTCGAACATTTCATTGTAGACAATAAGGAAACTTACACTCATCGAAAGTGAAATCGACATCCTTTAACTTTAGTTGTCGAGTTTCTCACTAGAACCTTAACTTTATTTTTTTTAATTGGTCATTTACTTGATTTTTTTCTATGAAACCATCTACTAGATTAAGTTTAACAAGAGTTTATGACAAGCTCTTATTATGTGTAATCCTCATATACTTGTGCATAAAAGGCGTACAAGGTGCAATTGAGGTGCATACCTTAGACTGTGATTCTAAAGTATTTAGGGAGTATCATCTAAAAATCGAAGCCTCAATGCATTTTGCTCATGATTTTAAAAATGAAGTGTGGGTAGTCATTGCCACCTGTTACGACTGCTATGGCGGTGTGATTGAATTTCACAAGTGTAACAGCCGTTAGTAACAATGGCGGCAGGGTCAGCTACATTTAGAAGTCAATTTTTTTGCTCATTTTCTTCTTTTTCAATTTCTATGTTTATTTATTGACTCAACATTAAAGATTAAGCATAATTTTTATATGCAGTTATATGTTATGTTACTTCTATAACTTGATGATTTTAATTTGTTTAATAAAATAACAATGATACCCAAGTTTATTTGTTGAACATACATAATCTACAAATTTGAAGCACAACATAACATAATATTATAAGCCTATAGCTATTAATAATAAAATAAATAACAGTAAAGTGGTGCATTATAAATTTATGATGCATGAAATCATTAAATGTTAACCAAGCGAAGTCTCTCTTAAGGTGAGGTCTTGGGTTCTACTCTTGGGAGTGGAATAGGAGACAAAACTTAAAGGGCTTGTAAAGATAGGGTGGGAGTTTAACTCCCCCAGGTGCTAATCTAACTATTAACCACTTATTTTTGGTTTCAATAAGTTTGCGTCTTTGTTATTGATTGGATATTTCATACGGGTCGGTAAATTGGACTCTTTACGGGAACACAACTCTTCCACTTGAGCTTCCATGCTTGATATAGTTTGGATGGAAGATTGACCATCTTTTCCTCGCTTTTAATTTATTTTAATTAAATTCCTTCGGTATTAGGTCAAGCTAGTCACAATTGGAAGGCAGGAAAGAGGATTGTAGTCATCTTAGTAATCTTGATAGGAACACTTATACTTGCCTTCGGCATTTCATTGTACATTTGGAAAAAAAAGTGGCAGCCAAAGAGAGAAGGTAATAAAAATTAGTCATTGATGCTTCAGTATCTCACGTTTGTAGGTGTGCTTGCTTGAACGTTTACCTGTTTTGAACAAGTTGTTTCATTTAATTATTCTCGACGGCCCCTTTCTGCAGGACGAATAAGACATCATCTTGGAGAAGCTTACTACAAAAAAGCCAAGAATGAAGATATTAAATTACCATTATTTCACTTTTCTACAATCACTAAAGCTACAGAAAACTTTGCAATTAACAATAAGCTTGGAGAGGGTGGATTTGGACCTGTTTACAAGGTAAAAATATAACTAAACTTTCACTTTTCTGAAAACTAACCGATGCCCAACCACATGAACTCTTGACAGTAGATTACCTAATTCAATAACTAATTCAGTATTTTGCTAGAAACTTCCCATTATGTCGCGCAGAATTGATAACTTTACATTTTTAAATTTTTAAGAAGCACATGTATTTAATAGTTTTATTATCTGAACAAGCTCCAATAAAGATGTAGAGTGACTTTCAACATAGACTTTATGCTAAGCATGGGGTAGAATCAAACATAAACATTATACAGAAGAAAAAACACAAAGGAAAAATATAGAAAAATGGATGCGGCTTCTTTCAGTGGCACCATATTGTACCTAACAAACAAAATGATTTTTAATTGTCAGGGTATGCTAGAAGGGGAACAAGAAATTGCTGTGAAGTTGCTTTCAAAGAATTCAAAACAAGGATTCGATGAGTTCAAGAATGAAGTCATTTGCATTGCCAAACTTCAGCATCAGAATCTTGTAAATCTTCTAGGATATTGCATTCAAGGAGAAGAAAGGTTGTTAATATATGAATACATGCCCAACAATAACTTGGACTCCTTTATTTTCGGTATGGCTTTCTTAAAATCATTAGCTAGTTTCATTCTATTTCATATTGGAGCAACATTGTGACCAATGTCTCATTGTAAAAGGTGAATTTTGAGGCTCATAGCCAAAAGGGAGGCACTTTTACTTTACAAACTAGTGACATTTTTGTCTTTTATGCCCCGTTCAATGGGAACCTTCCCATTTTATGAATCAAGGATGAAGGTCTTACTAATTGACCTCTTAGACTTCCTCCAATGCAAAATTATATTTTTATTTATTGGAATCATTTTGCATTTATACTCAAGAAACCATCTAGCAGCTTGGTTTAACTTGGGCAAAAAATTGGACAGATCAATCACAAAAGATGTTACTGGATTGGCCTACGCGCTTCCACATCATCAATTGAATTGCTTGGGGGCTTCTTTATCTTCATCAAGATTCCAGAGTGAGAATTATCCATAGTGATTTGAAAGGAAGCAATATTTTACTAGATCATGAGATGAATCCAAAAATATCATACTTTGGCTTTGAAAAATCTAGAAATCCCCTAGATGTTGATTTGTGATTATGTATCAATTTTAAGCAGTAAACAACAATCCCAATGAAACAATCAAGACAAATCGACACAATGATTTTACGTGGAAAAACCACAATTGGAGCACCTCCAATTGTGATAAAAAAAACCACGGGCAACAGCCACAAAACAATCCACTAGGAAGATATAAAGGAATTACACAGATATACTCTCAATTACCTGACGAATCCATGCCCAAATTGAACCAACCCCTATGTGTCTCTTCCAACCCTATCTTCACCTCGGAATTGTCTTGACGATGAGCCACTCCAGAATCCACCAAAGCTTCAGGCTCAAATTCTTCAGAATCCATCGAAGAACAACTCTCTCTTTTGTATAGAATGAACAAACGAACCTTTGATGTATTCTTCTTAACCCATGAGTTGGATACTCAATTAAACATCAAAGAAAACTAGCAAAATATCCCTAGATATAAACCTTAATATTCAAAAAGAAGATCTGGAGCAATAATTCTAAAATCTGACAGAAACCCGTACTTATAGAAATCTGGAACTACGAGGCTCGCTCGAGCGAAGACTCTCTCGCTCGAGCGAGGAACCAAAAATGCGTGTTTTCTATAAGTGGCTTCGCTCGAGCCAAACAACCTGTGCTCGAGCGTAAAATCATCTCTTTGAGGTTTTTATACGGACGAAGCCTTTGCTCGAGCGAGAACTCCTTCGCTCGAGCGAGCAAGGGTGGACAGTCAACTTTGAATGCAATTTTGCATTTTGCTTCGGGGGCACTGCCCCTCGACCCCGCCATGGCGCTGCCCCGGACCCGCCAAGGGGCACTGCCCCCTGGACCCCCGCGAGCTGACCGGGCAGCTCGATCCTCGTCATAATCAGCAAAGTGGCAATCTTGAAAGTATTAACATCACAAACTTCTCTGCACGGCACAATTCGGGTTGGATTCGCATCTAACAAACTCATAACCTTACAAAATAAAAGTGTGAAAACAAGTACAACTGAAAGGAGTTTTGTCAACCAGGATTGCCAAGAATAAAATCCTAACAATCTCCCCCTTTGGCAATGCCGTGACAAAACACACCTAACAAATAAAATCCTAAATACCCAAACCCAGTACAACCAACGAACACAAACTTCTTTCTCAAGGTTAAGATCTGCAAAACAGCTATTAGTGCTACAAACTCCAAAACAACTATTAGTCCCACAAGAGTATATGAAAAAGCAATAAACATATGGCTAGATTAGGTTGAAGTATTTGAAGCATGAGACGGAAAACATGAATGGATGCGACTTGGAGATTTTAAGAACATGTAGCATGAAAACCTGAAAACTAAGACACATGCACCGGACAATAAACTCCTTTTTTTTCACGAATTGACAAAGGAAGCTCAATCAACTAAAGCAAGATCAGAAACCACACGAGCAATGATAAGATTATGTAAATATCAGGAGCATGCAAAATGGAAATAATAAAGAAGCAGTGCATAGCATCATGCAAACCAACTAAAGCCAATCTCCCTTTCAGTCAAATCAACCACAAACACTGTACAAAAAACAATGAACAAAAAGAATCCGACAAAAATAATATGGTGGAGCAAGCAAGGAATTTCAGAGTTATACCTTAAAACACATAAGATTATCCAAGAAGCACAATTACTTGAAAACACAATATGCACAACCTTTAGAAGATTCCTTATAAAAGAAAGTGATGCATTATGTGAAAAGCATAGATTCCATGATAAAAGTGTGTGTGTGACTCTTGGAGTTCGACAAACACTAGATTCAAATCCTAGTAGTGATCAGATAGCTGAACCTCTGTCAAGAGAATCTAAGCACAATTGCGGAAAGTCAAACCACTAGGAATCAAGGGGTATTTGGTGAGTAAAGGCAGAGGCTCCCCCTCAATCAATGAATCCTTTATTTTTTTTCCTTTTTTTTCACATATTTTTCTTTTCTTTTCTTTTCTTTCTTTTGCACATTTTTTTTTCACATTTTTTCTTTCTTTTGCACATTCATTGGCAGCTGACACGCTCAAGAGTATGGAAACCGAACCGGAGAAGCATGGATATAATAAGGATGGCCTGGTTGGTGACTCTGAGGTAGCCTTTTCCTCATGCCTGGACTACAAAGCACAGAGGGGAAAGCCGTGGAGATGCAAAAAGATGGAAGATGGTCAAGAGACTCAACATCACCCATGATATGCTAGTATAGGTCAATTCCTCTAGAAAAGCAAAAGATACAATGCCAGAAGTCCAAGAGAAAGAAATCACTAAGGTAGAAGACTTCAATATTTGCTAATCCAAGAGTGTGTACAGAATGAGACATACTAATCAAAAAACACACACTCCAAAATGAGTAATGACCATAGAAAGCACACACATATTAACATGTAATGGATATTCTCATCAATTCCAATATGCACCAAGGACCACTCAAAAATTTCAAGCTTGCAAAACTATACTAAGAAAATCTTTTTAGATTTTTTTTTTTTTTTTTCTTAACCAAAGCAAGACAAAAAATGAACATGCACACATTTTTTTTTCTCATTAAAAAAAAACACACAGAAACTCAAAAACTAAAACAAATAAACAAATTAACACAAGTCAAGTTTTTTCATCCAAACCGCTTTAGTATAAACAAAGTTGTGAGCATTGCGGTTCTTGGGTGGTGTCTTAACGTTGTGGTTCCCTTTGCTTTCAATGAGAACCCGTCTCGACTTGGTTTCCAACTTCCTATTTCTAGGTCTAGGCAAATACACTCTCTCATGCAACTTATAACAATAAGGGCGAATATGACCATGCATACCACAATGATGACAAATAAAAACAGGGTGTACAGGGTGTACCTTCTTTTCTTTTACCTTACCAACTCTAGGAAGTTTGAGAAGTCCATCCTTATGTTGAATTTTTTGTTCTCCCTTTCCTTGAGTTCTTGTATCATGAGATGTGGAAGCACTCTGTTTTTGCTCTTTCTTACCACCAAAGCCAATGCCACTCTTGTCAGAACAAATTTGTTGAGACCCAATGATATTGTCCAAAGTCTTTGATCCTCTGTTCCAAAGACCAATGGTAGCCATAGCACACTTGAGTTCTTCCTCTTTCTTGATCATTAGTTCTTCCAAAGCAACTTGAGACATCTCGAGATTTTCAATCTTTTCTTCATATGTTGCATAGATTTGATGTAGCTCATTCCTCTCTGTCTCACAAGTCAAGAGTTTTGCACAAAGAGCTTGTCGTTCATTAGAAATCTTAAGGGCATCATTCCTAGCCTCAGAAATCTCTTTCTTAATTTGACATTCTCACTTTCACATGCTTTGAGTTTCGTAGTGAGTTTGTCATTCAATTTGGATAAGTTAAGAGACTCCTTATACAACTTTTCATAAGCTTGCTCAAGCTCTTCATCATCACTCTCCGAGGATTCATCATCAGTGGCATTCTCAACCGACCTCTTCGGATACTCTGTTCGTCCTTCAGTTTCGGAAGCCGCCATGAAAGCAAGGAATTGTTTATGTCCCTCTTCACCTTGATCTTCATTGTCACTTTCATCTTCATCAGATTCTGATTCATCATCCCAAGTGATAGCGAGGGCTTTCTTCTTCCTCAAACGAGTGGGGCATTCTGAAGCAAAGTGGCCAAATCCTTGGCATTCATAGCATTGGACTCTTTTAGAGTTCCCTTGTATCTTTCCTTTCTCCTTCTTGGCTATAGAATTAATTTTGAGTTTATCTTTGCCTTTAGATTTATGAGTATGAGTAGATTCCATAAAATTAGGATTCTTTTTCAAAAAAGATTTTTTAAATTGTTTAACAAAAGCAGCTGTAATCTTGGAATCTATTTCACAATCCTCGTCAGAATACTCTCCAACTCTATGAGCACTACTAAAAGCAATATCTTTTTGTTTCTTTTTGAAATTCCTATGTGCCTCATAAGTTTGGAGATTTCCAACCAAATGATCTAGCTTGAGGTTGTCAACATCTTGAGCCTCCTCAATAGCCGTAACTTTTGGTTGGAACCGATCGGGCAAGGACCTCAAAATTTTTCCTACAATCTTGGATTCCGATATTTGTTCACCTAAATTGAAGCTGAAATTTACAATGTCACTCAACTTCGCATAAAATTCATCAAAGGTCTCACTATCTTTCATTGAAAGGTTTTCGAAACTAGACGTGAGCCTTTGAAGTTTTGAGTGTTTAACAGAAGGAGTGCCCTCATGAATAGTTTGTAAGATATCCCAAGCCTCTTTTGCACTTCACAATTGCAAATACGACTAAACTCTTCAGGTGTGACAGCGCAAAAAAGAGAATTGATAGCTTTACTATTCCAGCTACTATTTTGGTAATCAATTGTGTCCCACTTATCAATTGGTTTGGGAAAAGTTACTCCATTAACGGTAATCGTTGGTTCAGTCCACCCATACATGACAGATTGCCAAACTTTTTCATCAATAGATTTTTAAAACGATCTCATCCGAGCTTTCCAAAAAGAATAATTGGATCCGTTAAGTAGGGGTGGTCGAACCATAGAATTTCCCTCACGAATTGTATCCATTATCACAAATCAAACAAGATCTCGCTCTAATAGATTTGTAAAACAAAAAAAATAGAGCGACCCGCTTTGATACCAATTGAAAAATCTAGAAATCCCCTAGATGTTGATTTGTGATTATGTATCAATTTTAAGCAGTAAACAACAATCCCAATGAAACAATCAAGACAAATCGACACAACGATTTTATGTGGAAAAACCACAATTGGAGCACCTCCAATTGTGATAAAAAAAAACCACGAGCAACAGCCACAAAACAATCCACCAAGAAGATATAAAGGAATTACACAGGTATACTCTCAATTACCTGGCGAATCCATTCCCAAATTGAACTAACCCCTATGTGTCTCTTCCAACCCTGTCTTCACCTCGGAATTGTCTTGACGATGAGCCACTCCAGAATCCACCAAAGCTTCAGGCTCAAATTCTTCAGAATCCACCGAAGAACAACTCTCTCTTTTGTATAGAATGAACAAACGAACCTTTGATGTATTCTTCTTAACCCATGAGTTGGATACTCAATTAAACATCAAAGAAAACTAGCAAAATATCCCTAGATATAAACCTTAATATTCAAAAAGAAGATCAGGAGCAATAATTCTGAAATCTGACAGAAACCTGTACTTATAGAAATCTGGAACTGCGAGGCTCGCTCAAGCGAAGACTCTCTCGCTCGAGCGAAGACTCTCTCGCTTGAGCGAAGACTCTCTCGCTCGAGCGAGGAACCAAAAACGCGTATTTTCCATAAGTGGCTTCGCTCGAGCCAAACAACCTATGCTCGAGCGTAAAATCATCTCTTTGAGGTTTTTATACGGACGCAGCCTTCGCTCGAGCGAGCAAGGGCGGACAGGCAACTTTGAATGCAATTTTGCATTTTGCTTCGGGGGCGCTGCCCTTCGACCTCGCCGTGGCGCTGCCCCGGACCCGCCAAGGGGCGCTACCCCTGGACCCCTGCGAGCTGACCGGGCAGCTCGATCCTCGTCATAATCAGCGAAGTGGCAATCTTGAAAGTATTAACATCACAAACTTCTCTGCACGACACAATTCGGGTTAGATTCGCATCTAACAAACTCATAGCCTCACTGAAATAAAAGTGTGAAAACAAGTACAACTGAAAGGAGTTTTGTCAACCGGGATTGCCAAGAATAAAATCCTAACAGGCTTAGCCAGAATTTTTGGAGGAAATGAGACTGTAGCAAATACGAAAAGAGTGGTGGGAACATAGTAAGAATCTTCTAACTAGTTCAAAAGTTTTCCTTTTTCAACTATATAAATTTGTTAATTTTTTATTGCTTTCCTTTAGTGGGTACATGTCTCCAGAATATGCAGTTGAGGGGCTATTCTCAGTAAAGTCCGATATATTTAGCTTTGGTGTTTTGATATTAGAACTAGTGAGTGGGCAGAGAAACAAGGGATTTGTCACCCAAGTCACGACATCAACCTTCTTGGGCATGTAAGCATAAAGTTGAATAATTTTTCTTTTCAGAAGGAAAATCATGATCCTACGAAAAGGGTTATATATAGAAAATTTATCTATAATGATGTAGCAATAATATCTCTAAATCCAATTATAAGCCACTTTGAAGGACGTTTTATTTTAAAATAAAATGCCTCAATTCAACCGCATGATTTTGTATAAAAATTATATACAATACTTTTAATATTACTTTTTGAATAATTCAAATGACAGCTTGAAAGTGTGTTCTACTACTCAGGCCTAAAGATTATACAAGGAATGCAAGGCTACAAAATTGATTGATATACAACTACAGAACTCATGCAATCTAACTGAAGTGTTGCGTTCAATTCACATGGGTTTATTGTGTGTTCAACAACGGCCTGCGGATAGGCCTAGCATGGAAAGTGTGGTTTGGATGTTCGGCAGAGAGGGTGCTTTGACTCATCAGCCTAAACAGCATGGTTTTTTCACTGAAAGAAATCTTCTTGAAACAGAAAGAAGAGAGATTGAACAATGTTCAGCCAATATGGTCACCATATCACAGTTAGAGGCCCAATAGAAGACTATTCTTGTTGATGTGTAATTGTTATGATCCAAGCAGGATCTTTTAGTTTGTTTAGCTAATGAACATAATGTCAAAGTTGTCTTTCTTGGCAACCAGCTTCAGAAATCTTGGCTTATGAACACAATGTTAAGCCCTGTTTTCTATGCTACAATCTAACTTACCTATGTCTTTTACTTAGTTTGGTTGCTTTTCCTTGTCTTGTGTTGGCTATTTGTAGACTTTGAATGTTGTTTCACATATGTGTATCTAAATATAAACAATGGGCAATCATATCTTTTAATCCTAACAGATATTGTATATAACACAAGGTTTTGAATACCGCAACGACTTTGGTTTCATTTTTATTAGGGAAAATTGACCAATAGTCCATCATTTAGAAAGTTTTGTCACGGAGGTCCAAGGAATGGTCTTTGTTAGTAATAACAACATACGCAAGCTATTGGTTGTTAAATCCAAACATAATGCATCAACAAGGGGATCATGGTATGAATACATGCCTAACAAAAGCTTTTGACTTCTTTATTTTTGCTTCTTTTCTCTCAAGCTTAACAACTCCATTTTTTATTTTAGTTCTCTCAACATTGAAGTGGTTTTATATTTAGAAATTCATTTCTTGTTATATTCAAAAATTCAACGAGCAAAGCATGGATTAGGGATGGCAATGGGGGGCAATGGGGTGCAATGGGGTGGTTATTAATTCCCCATCCCCAACTTGTTGGACTGTTGAATCCTTAATCCATTTAACAGAAATGGTCAATTGATTAGTTATATAGTACAATCATGAAAGCACAAACTTGCATGGATTTCTTTAGATTTCAAACCCTTGAACACCCTCCTTTCTATTGAAATTGTTATGGTAAAATGGATGAGAAAAGATAAAACAAAACATACACACAAGCACACAAGAATTTACAAGCTTACAGAGGAGGAACAAAGATTTTGATTTGAGGGGGGCCAAACTAGAAGAAAGTATTTTCACCAATCATGATGGCTCGAGATAATTGGAGGTCCAAAGAGACAATTTTAAATGAGGTTTTTAACAAGTTTCAACATTATTGTAATTTTTTATTTAAAGTTTATTTTCTCTCTTTTTCAGATGCAAAATAACTAACAATTATTATCTTACATTCAAATTTTATTAGTCTATTCTTTGCACTTGATAATATGGCTAATTCACTTAATTTTTTTTGGTAATAGTCAAGTTAAGGTAGAATTTTATAATTGATAATTTTGAAATTTCTATAAGCATATCTTTCTATAATTTTATATAAGATAGACATAAAGATAAAAATATAATAGAAAAACATATCAACAACAATCGTTTGATGATGATAAGATTTTGACAATTTATTTTGAGACTTAATACTTATATTGAAAAAAAAAGAGAGTTTTGTAATGCAAAAACTAAATAGTAAAGGTGTTGGTAAAGATGAAGATGGCAGCTCATTAGGCCTTTTTTTATTGTTATTCTTATATTGACAAAGAAATTTGCCATTCGTAATTTTTTCAAACTAGTGCGGTTGATTTTCAAGTAAAAGACAAGTTGTGTTTCGATCAAGAATTTGATGAAAATTTGTGAAGAGAAAGGAAAAATTAAATGAAATATAAGCTAAGTTTTTTTCACTCCTCCCTTCCCTTTTGTTTCCTTGCACAAATGTCCGTCAAATCATTCATCCAAACACAACCTAAAGTAGGAATCACTTTGAGAGTATGTTTTTTTTTAGGGTTATAAAGAATACATATATAATTTTATTTTAAAAAATGGGGGGTGCCATGGCCCCACTCGCATCCTAAGACAATTCTGTCACTAAGCCTACGTCCACTAACAAAGAACGGTGAAGGAATTTTAATAGGAGTATAGTGATCACAATAAGTCAACTCTCTCTCTCTCTCTCAACAACCCTCTACAAATAATAACACAAAACATACATATAATGGGAATTATATATTTCCATATTTATTACAAAATAAACGTGGACAAGAGGCAATTATGTATTTCACTAATTCAACTAGAAAAACCAATCATGCAGCTATGAAGTATGGGTACTTCGAAATATATGTCGTACATGTACCGGGTACTTACCGACGTGTGGTACCTTATATGGTACTTCTGCATACGTACAGGGTACACGAAATACGTACCCAAATTTTTTCTTCTTAATTTTCGGAGTATCTAGACGTACCTAGCGTATACCCAAGCCGTACCGTACCTTAGTTGAAACAATATTTTCTTTTACTACAGAGATAAAACTCCTTTCATTAGACATTTTTTAAAAAAGTTTTCATACATAGTATGATTTTAAAATTAAACTATGATTTGTAAGTTATTTAATATATTGACGGGTGAATTACACTAACAGTCCTTATAGTTTGGGGTTTGCTTCACTTTGGTCATTGACTTTTCAATAGTGATACATTTGACCCTGAATTTTGAATCTTATTCTAAATAAGGACAATTGAAAATACCATTGCTTAATTTCAAAAGCAAAATCATCAATTTGATAAAATATAAACTAATTTGATAAAAATAAATGTCAAAAAAATATTTTTAAATTTTTAAAAATTATTTCTACCCCCCCCCAAAATATAAAATTATGTAAAATTGATAAATCTTTTAGACATTTATTTATTTATTTTTTTTATCAAATTAATTTTTATTATGTGTTTGGATGATGATTATGTAATGGATGGTTGTTATAATTTTAATGTGTAATCAATATATTTAATATATGAAATGTTTTTAGTTTTAAATTTTTTGATTTAATGGATTGGTTTAATAATGATATCAAAGTTGTCGCCATATTTGACTTTCGAAAATATAGAAAAAAATTTAATGAAAATAAAAATAACTACCCATTACATGATCATCATCCAAACATATAATAAAAATTAATTTGGTAAATAAATAAATGTCTAAAAGATTATCAATTTTACATAATTTTATCTTTAGTGGGTAGAAATAATTTTTAAAAATTTAACAACATTTTTTTAATATTTATTTTTGTCAAATTAGTTTATATTTTATTAAATTGACGATTTTGTCCATGAAATTAAGCAATAGTATCTTCAATTGTCCTTATTTGGAACAAGATTTTTAATTCAGGGTCAAATTTGTCACAATTGAAAAGTTAGGGCCCAAACCGACACAAGCCCCGAACTATAGGGACCGTTAGTGTAATTTACCCTTAAACCATTTAATTAATTTTTCATTACTCTAAATTAAAAATAAATATTTGTTTATAAGCATACCTGTAATGCCGCAAAAATACATACATCCGATAAACCCAATTTAACTTATAACATGATCCAATTCTCAATTATTCCATCATTAACATGAGAGAGAATAACAAATATTACATTCATTAATGTAAGGACCAAAAACCCCCTTCTTTTCTTTTCATGACTTTCTAGTAAGATTCATAAAACAAATCACATGCATTCATACATTCACCATTTCTAAAATATGAATCTATGACATGTAATAATATAAATTTAAAGCAAGCTAAGTACCAAATAATGCCCTATTGGCAACAAGTTCCAAGGCCTTGTCCGGTTACACAAAAGTGGTGTTCACACCCAAACTCGAATAGCCCTTGGCTTATAAAAAGAAAAAAAAAATAAAAACTGAGCTTCGTGCTCCAAAACTTCCTCCTTGCCTTCACTTCGGCAGAGGCACATTGCAATCACTTGAAAATGGTTTCCACTAAGGGATGAACATAAAGCCCAGCAGACATAACCTAAATAAAGTGCATTCAGTTTAACAATATCATGAGGTGCAATGCATATGAGATGCCAATGTCAAAAATATAGGTTTTTGTCATTTTGAAATTCTCATGCCATGCACTTGTTCAAAAACATAACCAATTTAATCATCCATTTGATAGAACAAGGGGTGGTAAATACGACACTGGTAATCCCTAGGGTGGTGTTTGCAAGTAGGCCTAACTAGCACTACCAATCTCCACTTTACTGACTCCTAACCGGAAGGCACGTGGTACCCACTCTGCGCGTGTTTTCAGTCTTTCTCCCTGGACACTCAGGCCAACTTAAACAATACCAATCTACACCCCTTATCCGGACTTACCAAATGTATTTACCTTATAACTCAACGCATTTCAAATATTCTCAATGAATCAATTTGAAAATCAATTTCTCAAATCCAATACGGGAATTAAATCATGAGATTATGCAATGCTCAATGCCATGCATGAATTTGCAAATATTTCAATTTACCTGATTCACATTGCAATTTCTGCCACAATCAATACAACCTTCCACCGATTTCCCAAACAATTATCTTTATACAAAATATAAATTTTAAGAGATAAATATAACTCATAATCTTATATCTTCAATAATTTTAACATAGAAGTAACAATCACATGTTCAATCTCCTCTTTTCTAACTCAATCAAGAATCATAACATTCTTTCAAAAATTTCATCAATTTCCTCTTTTTATTCAAACTCAAGAATTCACCAAAAATTTTCATAATGCTAAAAATAACATATGTTTCTTTCAACATTTCTCAATACCTCAACATGATAAATATTTTTCATCTTTCTCAAGAGTTCAATATTTTCAAATTAAATAATTTCTAAAAGGAATCTCAATAGTTTCCAACATTCTCAATAGCATTCTCGTCAATCTCATCCCTTTGAACATCCACTTACATATTCTCATTGGTTTAATAAACCCATGCTTTCAACACTTTAATTTCAACATTTCAAGTTCCTAGGGTTTGATGAAAATTTGGGGATTTCTCATTTTAAAGATAAATTTAACAAATTCTTGGGTCTCAACAACCACATTTAACAAGTTGAAAACTTATAAAAAAAACATTTGAGAATCTTCCCCTTTTCATACATTAAATATATTTTTAATAAAAACCCTAATCTTTTCAAGTGTTATATTATCAAAATAACACATAATAAAGCTAAAATACATACACAAGGTTTAGAAAATCCCTACGTCAATAGCTAGAAGAGGAAACAAGCAAAAATCTCAATTTTCTACTTTGTTGAATTTCGATCTCCACCGGTCAAAATGTTGTTCTCTCCAAGCTCTTCACTTTGGCCTCAAGAACTAGGGTCTAAAACTTAATCGATTTTGGTGGATCAAAGGTTTTACATGATAAATGTAAAAGAGAAAAAAAAATCTATGAGAGAGAGAGAGAGAGAGAGAGAGAGAGAGGATGATGCTCAAGAACAAAAAGAAGAAAAAAGAATGAACTGAAACGAGGAGAGGGAGGGCGCAACACCCCACGTGGGTCTGCCCCTTGCCAAAAATTAATTTTATTTATATTTTTATTATCTTTTTAAACACACACACACACACACACACACACACACACACACACATATATATATATAATAAAAGGTGCATTATAATTACATCATAAAATTTTGTAACATAATTTATAAAATGTTATAATTTTTTCCTCACCACAAAATATATCTCATTTGATGGTGCACACCATAAATATTTGTAACTCTGTCATGATAGTGAAATAAATAATAACGCTAATGATAACAACAACAACAGTAATAAGTGGTTACAAACGAGTCGTAATTCAATCAATTAAATCCAAAATAAATCAAATTTAATAATCTAGAATAAATCTTCAACTGAGATTAAAGTATAAAATAATCTAAATAGTCAAGGTGGGCCCCCACCATACACATAATTAAATATGAATCAAAATGGTTAAGTAGGGGTTAATCAAATAAGTCTCAAAAATTAAATTTACATCTCATTTAATACGCAAGACTCAAGAATAATTAAAACTCAAAAAAATTTGCAAATAGGCCTTACGAAGTCAAAATCAACAAGTAAGATAATTTGTTTTCACCAATTTAAATAGAATGGTTGTAGACACCCCATTTTTGACCGACTTTAAGACTCAGACGTCATCGATTGAGCGCTCGGTGATTATGCATGTTGTGCTCGTTTCGAGTTTTCGGAGCCTTGCCTCCGGGCCTCTAAACTCTCTGCGCTTTGGCTCGGTTTGTGGATCGAATCTTGTTTTCTCTTCCCTGGAGGGAGGGAGAGGTCTTGTAGACCACTTTTCGTGGTCGTAGACCACTTTTCTCACTTGGAGACTAGTTTTTGGTTTTCGGAGCCTTCGACCGCGCGCCTTGTTCCGGGACCGCTTAACGTTCTCCGTTTGGCTTAGTTTTTGAACCATGCCTTGTTGCCTCTGCCTACAGGGACACTGTGGTCCGGGGGAGCACTTTTGTGGTCGTAGACCACTTTTGATGCCCGTGGACCAGTTTTCGAGGCTCCCGGCTACGCGCCTTGCCTCCCGATCTCTCGTCTTGCATCCGTTTTGGTTTGTCTTTGGTACAAACTTGTTTTACTTCTTTGGAAGGTGGTACAAGGGTGGGAGACCAGTTCTTCCCCTTGGAGACCACTTTTCCTCCTACCAACCAGTTTTCTAGTTTGACAACTGGTCTCCTTGGTCTTTGGGCCATCTTTTCTAGTTGACCACCACACCATTGCATTGTTTTCATGCTCTAGACCTTCTCCCACCAGGGCCGACCACTTCAAGTAGCTGGCCGACCACTTCAAGTGGTCGGCTACTTTTCATCACCTTTTTGGAGATATTTTCTTCCAACTGGCATGGCTGGAAGGCACTGAAGCCATCCTCCATACACGTGTATGGAGGGATGACTTTAAGGCCAAAGCTTGTCCAAAAAGCTTAGCTTTTGGTTCTTTATATAAGAGAACCTCCTTCTCCCTCCTCTAGGTTCAGAAAAATCTGGTTTGAGATATACATACACCTTTGTATCTATATCTCCTTGTTTGTTCTTATTTTGTGCCTTAAAGTGTCATTTTATCACACTTTTGTACACAAACACACACTCAAACACCATCCTTTTGTTGTTGAGGTTACTTGGAGTTGGTTTTAGAGTTCTTGGACTGGTTTGAGCTCAGAAAAGTTGCTGGAGTTGTAGCATTGAAGGTGGTCTTCAAGGGTGAGCTTTTAACCTTTAAACCCCCCTTCTTGCTTAAGCTTTTAGTCCTACTTGCATGCTGATTTAAGCTTAACTTCCTACTACAAAAAGTTCCATTTTTCAGTCCTTAAAATGTTTGTTTAAGGTCACTTTTGTGTGTTGGGGGTGGTCTACCCCCTCTTAGGCCTTGTTTTGAACCATTCTTTTGAGCTATTGGGATCACCTTGTTTTGGCCTTTTCACCATTGAAATCCAGAGGATTTTCAGTAGTGGATATGGTGTTTTAAGGTCCCAAAAAGGAGAGGGTCATCCCCTCTCCTTGTGTCTTGAATACTTGCTTCATATGCCTCATGTTTGAGCATGTTTATTAAGCTTGTGTTGGCTTGTTCTTAGCATGTATTTGGGGTTATTTTGAGATGGCAGGCCACTATTTTTGGTTGTCTTGATCATCCCTTGCATGCATAATACACTTGCAGTGTAAATCTTGCAAACTAGTCTTGTGTGCTTCATGAAGTAGCGTGTCATTCTAGCTTGTTTTGAGTCTATCTCAGCATGTTTTTGGTGGTGTCTTGCCATGTCATACCTCTGTTAAGGTTTGGTTTGGTTGGCCTTTGCATGCTCCATGCACTTGTAGTGCAATTCCATGAATTAGCCTAATGTGTATCATGCTTTAACATGTCATTCTAGCGTGCTTTTGGCTTAACTCTAAGAAGCTTTTGTCCATGTTTTAACATGCTCTAGCTCTGATTTGTATTTTTTTGGTCACGCATGCCATGCTTTGTATAGCTATAGTGCATTCTAGCTTGTTAGCTTTGTGTATCAAGTCCACTAGCATACATTGCTTGGCCTATTTGAATAATTTGGCATCATTTGTTATGTGATTTCAGTGCATGTTTCATGGTCATACACTTGCATCTTTCACTTATTCAATGCGTTGGAGGGTTTGCCTTTATGCCTTAACATGAGCCATTGTGTATGCCTTCATGCCTAAGCTTACGAGCTATCATTTTAGTGTTTATTTGGGGTTATTTTGCCATGATATAACTTTGATTTTTGTTGGCGAAGCCATCCCATGCTTGGTCTTAGTAGGTGTAGTGTAATCCACCTTATTTGCCTTGCATTCATCATGCCTTATGCCCTTCATGCTAGCTTGTTTTGGCTTCCTTCCATACATGTTTTAGCATCATTTTGACATGTTCTAGGACTATTTTGGGTTTCCTTGACCATATGCTTCATGTTTTGCATAGTTGTAGTACAAATGCCTATGCTAACTTCAAGCTTTGGGTACCATAGCATGCTTCATTTGCGTTGTTTAGATGATTTGGCATCATTTACCATGACATTTCAGAGCATGTAGCACTACCATGATCCCACTTCTTTCATGCTTTGAGTGCCTTTGAGTGTTATGCATTGTTACTTTGTTTATGGCTTAGCATGTATGCCATCTTGCCTAGGCCTTTGAGCCTTTATCTCAGCATGTCTTGGTCTTTGTTAAGACCTATTTAAGCTCTGCCCATGATTGGTTCAATCATTTGTGCCATGTATTGCATGCCCTTTGTGTAGTCCCTTTAATGGCTTTGTGCCTTAGGCCCTCTTGCATGCTTTACTTGTGTTGTTTGAATGATTTGGCATCATTTCACACTTGATTTCAGAGCCTTTAGTGTTGTCACACTTCCATGTTTATCGCTTCTACATCATGCTTAGAGTTGTGTTCTTTGGCCTACTTGATAGGCCATTGCATTGAGCATGCTTGTCTTGATCTTCATGCCTTAGTTTCATCATTATGGCCATTGATTTGGGCATGACTGAGGTCTGTCCATTTTGGTTTAAGTCTATCGAGCATGTTATGTGAATGTTGTTGCATTGCATGTTTGTATACTTCAGTTCCATTGCACATTTGCATGTTATTGCTTGCATTGTGTTTGGATTAGGTGTTAATCCGAGCACGAGGAACGAGGGACGTTTCATACTTGAAGTGATGAAACGTGCCTCAATTCTTGATCGCCGACACTCTTGATCATACATGATAGAGTTCTAGGCCTTATGTGTTTATGTGTGCATTCATTTCATATTGAATTGTGCAATTTGGCTTCTCGGCCATCATGCATCAAGATGCGTGATTGGTGGCCCAAGGGTCGAGAACCACACTTCCTTGAGCTTATGAAATGATAGGGAGGGTGGTTGTGCACACATATCTTGCAAATACATTGCCATGCCATTTCTTGGTCTCTGTTGTAGCAAACTGGAAGAAGTGCAGCAAAACTGGTCGGCCGACCAGTAACACTAGCTGGCCGACCACTTTTTCTGGTTTTTCAGCAAAGAAAGTGGTCGGCAGCTGGTTTCCCTCCTCAACAACTGGTCGGCAGCCCTCCCACAGGTCCCCAAGGTGAGTTTGAAGCTTTGTGGAGCTTGGTGCAAGGTTCTGAGAACAACTAAAAACAGAGGCAAGTTGGGGCATCGCGACGGATTTCCGAACGAGGCGACCGGGCATGCATGCACTTCTCGCATTGAGGCTCCTGCTTTACTGCTTTACTTAGCTAATTTGCTTAGCCAGTTTATGGTTTGGTTTTGTAATTAATTAGTTAGCGCGTTAGCTATTTAATTCGTGTTGTATTGGCTTAATTAGTTAGCTTGTTAGTTAGCTAGTTTTGTGTTGTAATAATTAGTTTAATTAGCTTAGATTAGCCAGTTAGCTTCTTATTCGGACCCTCCCTCGAGAGGGCCATCTGTTGTAATAAGTGTGCATGTGTGCGATGCATGTCTTCCAAACCCCATTTCTTTCTCCCTTTTACTTAACCGCTTACGATGGTTAGTTTTAGGGCACGTTTCATTTAGCATCCTTATGCTTGCATGCGTGCATTCATTCATCCTTCTTGCATGCACCGCGCTCGGCGCATCATACTAATTGCATTGTATTTCAATTCCAATTTGAATACATGTACCAAGTTGCATTTCGCATGACATCTTAGGATAGCCGAGCCTATCTTAGTAGCATTTTTGCATGTGTTGCATTAGCCATCTTAACATGAACTAGGATCATGCATGATTTCTAACTAGTTCTCTGTTTTGGGCTCGGAGTACACTGTGAGTGTTTACGCTTTAGCATACTGCATGTGTGTTAATGTTGCCATGAAAGCAAGCTTGCCATGAGGCTAACTGCTTATGTGATTAACTGCCTGAATGCCTGTGGGTGAAGGTTGGATTGCTTGAATTGGAACAATTCATCGAAATCCGCGTTTTAGTCTACTTGCGAGTAGTAAACTTCAAATCATTTTCAGAAACGAACATGCAATGTTTTGTTCCAACTTAGGCGATCTAGTCTATACTTGTATGCTGTGTGCATCACATAGTAATTCTAGGTTAATAATCGGAATAAGAACACATGTGTTTTCAAAAACAACATATCATGTTAGCAAAGGCCGATCTTTGATCGAGCGAGCGGGGGTGCTCATTGCATGACCTTCCCCTCTCGTACCCAAGTTCCCGAGCCGAGGCAACTTTGGTGATGATGGACACGTGGCCTTAGGCACGAGTCAGGGTTTCCTAAATTTTCCAAAATAAAACATTTAGGTGGCGACTCTGTATCTGGCAGAGCAGTCCATATTTGGCACTTCTTTATAAAAATCAGTTTTCCAAAACAATTTGCCGAATTTGGATTCTTTGGTGATTTATTGGTCTCACATTGCACTTTGTGAGATTAGATTCAGAATCGTGACACGAGTCCGAACTGTAGTAGCTAGTGAACAAGCGAAATTCGTGCCCTCGCGCGCGGAGCTCGGAGAGTTCTCGAGGCACATCTACAGTTTCTGGCAACTCTGCTGGGGATTTAGAGAACTTGACTTGAACTCATGATATCTTGTTTTGACTACACTTATGTGTCTCTTTGCATTGCATTTGCATTGGTGCACCTAGGACACCGTGTTCGCCGTCTGCTATTCCTGAGCGGTTTGCCTAAGGCTGTGTGCCATAAGGCAGACCGGTTACGGGCTCTGCCACGATGGGAACACAAACCTCGGTTATTACCGGGGCACCCTTTTGACCATTCGACCTAGTGCATATCAGAATCCATAGTGACTATTCCAAGATAGGACAGGTTCCTTACCCGATTGTAGGTTGTTTGAAACCGTTGCGTGCGTAGTGAAACCCTAGTTCTTGACGAAACTAGGACAAGGAAACCCTACCCCTCCATAGGGGTGTTTTGGCTCTCTCTTACTTGCATGATATTTGCTGTTAGAGTGTGTCTCTATAGGTTGTGTGTATCAATCTGCAAGTCTGGGTATCAGGCCTGAGGGCATCAGTATGTTGAGGGAATCAGTTTTACCTAAGGGTATCAGTTTGCAGGCAGAATTTTGGGCAGAATTTAGTAGAGAGCACAGTCATTCAGCTCTGCTTATATCTGTTCTGGTGAAATTGGGCTGAGATGCTGCCTGTTTTCTCTTTTGCAAGGTAGTCGTGGAACTATAGCTTCAGAAGGCTCCAATATCCCCCAGTACATTGGATTTGTGCTGATAGACTTTGTCAGGTCAGAGATTCAGTTCAAGGGCAACCAGTGTTTCCTTCACTGAGGCAAAGCAAAGAAAGGCAAGTCAAGGCTCACCGGTTCATCTGATCCGTTAGTCGCCAGTCACATCAACTCTGTTCAGTTCAACAGACTCATGATGACGCAGAGTTCAGAAGAAATTGTGGTCATGACAGTGGCATTAAACTAGGGAATCACCATGCAGGGTCAAACTGATGCTGAAATGCAACGCTCATCTGGGGCACCTACCACACATCCAGTCTTGGAACCCCAATCATCCCAAACCTGTGAGCCCACTACTTTTGAGCTGATGGGAATGATCGGTGATCTTTAGAGGACTGTGGCTGATCTAGCCTTTGGACTGTCGGCTCCGCCATCGACCACATCACATGTCAAAAATTTCACGCCAGAAGAGCCCCACTCTTGGGGCGAATTGTAATTGAACTCAGCCAACTTGAAGCCATCCTGAATTTGGGCACTGACGTGTCGGCAACAATCGGGCTTCGCACTGATGTAGCAACCCAAACCTTTGACCAAGCTGAGGTGATTGGAAAGAAGAAGGTGGGGGCAGACATTGATCCCTATGAATACCTTCTGTGGATTGTTGAGGCTTTGAAAGCCGATGGATTGAACAAATAGCAAGTGCTCGCAGTTGTTGCAAAAACTGTGGATGACACTTTCGTCACTCAGAATGAGAGCAGTTCGAATCAATGGGAGAACCGAGAGAAGGGCTGTCATACTAGAAACGATCCTGTTAGCTCTAAACCTGCACTCGAAAGAGATCAGCGAACCAAGCTAGCACCTGCCGACCCCTTTGCTAGTGCGCCCAACAAAAATCCACAAACCTCGAAGTATCTACCCCGAGGTCACAGGGTCTTCCATGCCCTTTATATGCTTTGTCCAAGGCTCTTCAAATCCTTGTTGAAAAAGGCCATCTCAAACCTGTTGAGCCTCGACCTCTCCCTGGTCGTCTTCCACCCGGTCATGATGCTACCTAGTACTGTGCCTACCATCAACAAACCGGTCATAGCATCGACAATTGCTTTCATCTTCGTCACAAAGTATAGGATTTGTTTGACAACAAGGTCATCATCCCACCAAGCTCAGCAAAGTCTATCGTCACTAGATCAGTGAACTTGCGGAATAATGTGATGTGATTGGGGGATGAACCACCTGCGGGCGGTGTTCAGTTTACTCCAGATGTAGCGTGTGGCACACACTATTTTGAGCATTTTCAAATGCTTTTTATTTTACGTTCTGGCTTGGGTATTAAGTCAGTTCTGTCGTGTTGTTTTGAGTCAGTCTCTTTGTTTTGAGTCAGTCTTTTTGTTTGGGGTCTGTCTTGTTGAATCGAGTCAATCCTGTTGTATAGGAGTTGGGTGATTCCGGGAGTGTTACCTCGGACATCACTATTTTGTTTTGGTGTTTGTCTTTTACACCCACTCTTTTGAGTCTGTTTCTATCGTGGGGCCGGTTACACTAGAAGATCCGAATGAAACAACAGTGGTTTTCATGCTTTTGTGTTTGTTTTTGCCTTGAGCCAGTTGTGCCAGAGATTTGATTGAGATGGCAGTGCTTTTCGCCTACTTTTTTGTGCTTTGAAATCATTGCATTGACCTAAGTTTTTTTAAAACTTTTTGAACATTGTGATGAAAACAAAGAGGAAGGAATTCCTCGGGATTTGCAAAATTTGATCAATTGAGAGAAAGAGAGGCATGCTAAGCCCTTAATGAATGAGATCATGTTTGTTAATGTGAATACTGAGAAGGATCCTGGTTTGATCTAGATTGATTCTACACTGTCTTCAGCGCGAGCGATTTGTCGCTTTCTTAAAAGATTTCAAAAAATGTTTTGCGTGGTCCTGCGAAGACCTGTGTGGAATCGCTCTTGAGATTGTGTAGCATAGGATCGCTCTCAGCCTCGACACTCACCCCTTTGCTTTCAAACCTTGAACTTGGATTTAGAATGTTCAATAGGCAACCACAATGTGAGGCTTGTATGGCCAGATTTGAAGCAGCCCTTGAACTAGGGGCAAGAAAGTCAGATCAAGAAGATCAGATGTTATCAAAAGAAGCTAGTAAAGCTAGAAGAGAAGCATCCCTTGAACTAGGGGCAAAAATGTCAGATGTGCTCGAAGAGTCAAAAATTGGGACATTTCCCAAGCCAACGAAGATCGGCAAGAATGCCAAATCCCAGAAGGGAGGAAAGAAGAAAGTATTGCTGAAGGACAATTGAGTTCCGATCTAGAAACACTAGGGGCAAATTCAGCCCCCGATTGGATGGACTCCTGCATCATCAGCGAACAGCAGCCATTCTCCTGGATTCAGATGGCTTCGAGATCCCAAAACTATTTGACATGGACAAAGCTACACTTTTACCCTTGAGAGGCTCGCTGGGCCGAAAACCCGGAAGGGTGACCCAGGCAAAAGTTAGAGTAAGAAAAAGAAAAAAAAGAAAAGAAAAGAAAAGAAATGAAGAAAAAGAAAAATGAAGAAAAAGAACAAAAATGAAAAGAAAAGAAGAAATAAATGAAAAGAAATAAAAAGAATTAAAAAGAAAAGAAGAACATAGCTCACAAGGTTGAAAACCCGGAAGGGTGGCCTTGGCAAAAGTTAGAGCGCAAAATGAGAGGTTAATACTCGAGTGTACCTTAACCCCGAACTACGTAAGGCTTGATTCCCATGTTTAGGATACGTAGGCAACTTCATTTTGAAGTCCAGCCATAAGCACTTCCAAATCGACTATGTCCATGTAATGGTTCTGATCATCTTTGTCTTCTTTGTATCTGAGAGTTCGGTTGTGATCGTCACTTTGAGGATTGATTACAGTGTGCTGTGGTGCCATTCAGACAAGGGGCAACTTTCCGTTGCTGTGCAATGCCATTTAGACAAGGGGCAAATTTCCATTATTTTGGATCTGAGGTTGTGCATCTCAAGAGTAACTTCTGTGTTGGTCGAGCAGTGGCCATTTGCAAAAACAGTTTTTGAGAATTTTTACTGAGGTTGTCTAATTTTCTCGAAAATTATTCCATCTTTTCCAAAACTGGACCATTTCATGGACCCAAGAAAGGAAAATTTTCAGTGCCCACAGCCTAACTTGCATGATTTTAAATCAGAAAATCGAACAAGTATGTCAATCTAACTCTCATATTGGTCAAAATTGTTTTAGTAGAAAGCCAAAACAAAAAATGGTCAAAATGATGAACTAGGGGCACAGTTGAGTCAGGTGTTCTGTCTTTCCTCCATTGTCAACATACTTGCGAAGAAGGGCTCTCTATTTGCCAGAAAAGGGCACAACAGAAGCTAACAGAAAAGGGCTGAAAGCTCTCTCATCCTCCAAGCAGCGAGGTATCAAGTCAAGTGCGAAGCGCGAACTGGAAAAGGAGCAGGATATTCCACTCCCTTGTTCGAAAAAGGTCTGGTCACATCCGAACTGGCCAAGGGCATCGTCAACCAATGTCGGCTGCGGATCTACTGCACATCCTTTCGCAACCCCTCTGTGGGAAAGTTCACTGTTGTGAGCAGAAGAAGAAGAATCTAGCAGAATGCTAGGGGTGAGAGCCCGCAACATCTTGTTTATCTATCAACCACCCAGGGGAGGGATAAAAAATGAGAGATTGAAGAATAGAGAGATGTGCGCTGAGAGAAAAAGTGAGAAAAGGGCTCTTTTAGAAAAACAGAGCCTGAGGGCCGAGTGATGTGAGAATCACAAATGAGAAAGGGCGGGAAACAATACCCAAAGAAACTGGCCCCTCACGAACCGAGAAGTCTCTTGTCATTGCAACACGTCTGTGTGTCGTGCCTGTTGTTTTGTTTGTCTCGATTCTTGTTTTGAGTCGTCTTGTGCATCAACAGATGTGTTTAGGTTGTTTTACCTTTTGTTTTTTTATTTGTTGAATCGTGGTGTGCCCTGTTCAGTCGTGGGCTCAATACCCGGTCGAGAATTCATTTATCAATTTCAAAATAAAATCGTTCTGTGCTCAGAGTGCTGTGCCATTCTCCACATATGTGCAAAACAGGATTTTTTTCTTTCATAAAACTACGGGGTTCAACCCAGGTCATGTGAGAACAGTAAAACTAGGACCTATCTGAAACTATATGGGTTCCGGGCTGTGAAGCAAAAGAAAAGAGGAAAAATTTGGAGCATCTGAGTTTGTTTCAACTTCTGCAAGTTCCGTCACTACATCCCGTATGTTTAGAATGAGCTGTGTGTTCCCATGTGTTCAGGATGAGCTGTATGTTCAGAATGAGCAGTGCCCTGTATGAGCCGTGTGTTCAAAATGAACAGAGTACTGTGTTATGGGCTGTGTGTTCAGAATGAGCAGTGTGCTGTATGAGCTGTGTGTTCAAAGTGAACAGAATACTGTGTTGATTGTTTCAAAGCCTGAATGGCGATCAGAAGTGCTCTCCCTGAATACCATTTCCCTGTCACGGGCATCTTGGCTGTGTTTGCAATGAGTTCCTAGGAGACCAACTGCGATGGTGGAAACTAGAGTTTGAATGGTTGTTGCCTAGAACACAAAGGTTTGGAATTTCCGAGACTAAAGTCTGGTTTGAATACCCAGGGTTGTATCCTCGACTTGAAATCTGTATAGAAGCCCCATAGGTTGAGGTAGCAGGTATGCGCCTCGGTTTTGGATACTGAACCAACCCAATCTGTCACCCCATTGGAGAATAGGGAAAGTTGTGAATATGATCAGGAAGAAAAACGGCATCCGTGGCTCCTACATGCAGATGTCGCTACTTGTCAGTATTTCAGGACCTTCGTACTGTGAGTTGAAGGTAAGAGTTCGAAGAATACAAGGTAAGAGTTTGAAGAACACAATGGAGGGGAGATCCCAGTCAGAGTAGAGCGGTTTATCACCACTCACCCTATGAGGTGCTTTCTAAATCGCCACTTTGTTTGTTTCTTGCATTCCTTAAGCATCATGCTCTACATTGCTTGTATCATGTATCGTATCATCGTACATATTGCATTTATTTGCATCTTGTGTTATCTTGTATCATTTATCCTTTTACGCTGAGCAGCGTTTAGGATCGTTTCCCTCTGGGGCTTTCTCAGGTTGCGTTGTGTGCGCACCTGGGCAGTTATTTTTGGGCCAATTCTCATGATTTTAGCGCGGTTAGAGTTGGTTCCTTCCTTACACGATTTCAGCGTGTTTGGAATTTGTTTACCTCTTCTCACGATTTTAGCGTGGTTAGAGTTGGTTCCTTCCTTACATGATTTCAGCGTGTTTGGAATTTGTTTACCTCTTCTCACGATTTTAGCGTGGTTAGAGTTTGCTCCTTCCTCACACGATTTCAGCGTGTTTGGAATTTGTTTACCTCTTCTCACGATTTCAGCATGGTTAGAGTTTGCTCCTTCCTCAGACGATTTCAGCATGTTTGGAATTTGTTTACCTTTTCTCACGATTTTAGCGTGGTTAAAGTTTGTTCCTTCCTCACACGATTTCAGCGTGTTTGGAATTTGTTTACCTCTTCTCACGATTTCAGCATGGTTAGAGTTTGTTCCTTCCTCACATGATTTCAGCGTGTTTGGAATTTGTTTACCTCTTCTCACGATTTCAGCATGGTTAGAGTTTGTTCCTTCCTCACATGATTTCAGCGTGTTTGGAATTTGTCTCAGGTTGTGTTGAGCACGCTCTTGATTGGTTGCTTTGGACCTCCTCTCACGATTTCAGTGTGGTTTGAGTGTCCCCTTTTTCCTCACACGATTTCGGCGTGTTTGGAATTTATCTCCGGTTGCGTCGTGCACGCACCTGGGCGGTTGTTTTTGGACCTCTTCTCACGATTTCAGCGTGGTTTGAGTGTCCCCTTTTCCTCACACGATTTCGGCGTGTTTGGAATTTATCTCCGGTTGCGTTGTGCACGCACCTGGGCGATTATTTTTGGACCTCTCCTCACGATTTCAGTGTGATTTAAGTGTCCTTTTCCTCACACGATTTCAGCGTGTTTGAAATTTATCTCAGGCTGCGTTGAGCACGCTCCTGATTGATTGTTTTGGGATTTGTTTTTCCTCTTGTCATGATTCCAGCATGGTTACAGTATGTCACCCTTTGTTTCTAAGGCACTATCTGTTTTATCGTGCTATTTTATGCATCGCACTGCTTTGTGCACCTTACTTGCATTGTGCATGCATTTTATCGCGCTATTTTGCGCATCGCACTATTTTGTGCACCTTACTTGCATTGTGCATGCATTTTAGCACGCTATTTTACGCATCGCACTGTTTTGTGCACTTTACTTGCATTGTGCATGCCTTTTATCACGCTATTTTGCGCATCCCACTGTTTCATTGCATTTTATCATGCTATTTTGCGCATCGCACTATTTTGTGCACTTTACTTGCATTGTGCATGCATTTTATCACGCTATCTTGCGCACCTCATCTGCACTTGTTAGTGCATTGCATCATTTGCGCTATCTTGTGCATCTCATCTGCACTTGTTAGTGCATCGCATCATCTGCGCTGTCTTGCGCCCCTTGCCTGCACTTGTTAGTATATTGCATTGCCCGCGCTATCTTGCGCACCTTGCCTGCATTTGTTAGTACATTGCATTGTTATGCACTCTATTTGCGTTATCGCGCATGTTTTACTCGCATTGTTATGCACATACTTAGGTTGCATTGTTATGCACACCTCTTCACTCGCGTTACGCGCACACTTAGGTTGCATTGTTATGCACACCACTTCCACTTGCATTGTTATGCACGCTCCTTCTTTCCAAAACATGGGGATATGTCCTTATGTTTCTCCTTCTTTCTGAAGCACGGGGATATGTCCCTATGTTTCTCCTTCTTTCCAAAACACAGGGATATGTCCCTATGTTTCTCCTTATTTTCGAAACACTGGGATATGTCCCTGTGTTTCTCCCTCTTCGGTTTAGAGCATTTGGAATACGTTCCAATGCCTATACCATTTTCGAAACACGGGGATATGTCTCTATGTTTCTCCTTATTTTCGAAACACCAGGATATGTCCCTGTGTTTCTCCCTCTTCGGTTTAGAGCATTTGGAATACGTTCCAATGCTTATACCATTCCGAAACACCGGGATATGTCCCGGTGTTTCTCCTTCTTTGGTTAAGAGCATTTGGAATACGTTCCAATGCTTATACCATTCCGAAACACCGGGATATGTCCCCGTGTTTCTTCCTTTTTGGTTAAGAGCATTTGGAATACGTTCCAATGCTTATACTATTCCGAAACATCGGGATATGTCCCTGTGTTTCTCCTTCTTTGGTTAAGAGCATTTGGAATACATTCCAATGCTTGTACCTTTCCGAAACACCGGGATATGTCCCTGTGTTTCTTCCTCTTTGGTTAAGAGTATTTGGAATGTGTTCCATTTACCCTTTCTCCTCTCGCGTTTGGCGCACGTTTGGATCCCCTTTCCTCTCTCGCGTGTGATACGCTGAGAGATTTCCCTTTCCTCTCTTGCGTGTGATACGCTGAGAGGTTTCTTTTTCCTCTGCCGCTTGTGATGCGCTGAGAGACGTTGTTCCGTTTGAAACTTTGGGTGTTCCTGGTAGTCGCTTTTAGCCTTCTCCGCGTGAGACGTAGCGAGAGTTTGTATAATTCTCTTACATCCTTTCTGCATGAGTTGTAGTCTGGTTTGAATTCACTTGCTTAAAACTATTGCGTTTATCGTGTATAATTGCTTCATTACTGCTTTCTTTGCATGATCATAAGTTATGCTCGGCTTTGTGCGTGTCATTTTGCATTTTGCCCCAGCCTGCGAGCGCATCTCTTTGTTATCTTGCCTGTTTGTCTAAGTCATCAGCCTTGTCAAAAATGGGTCGTCTCTGGGCTTTGACATTCACTCTCGTCACTTCTTGACTTCCGAGTTCTGTCAAAGAGGGGCAACTGTAGACACCCCATTTTTGATCGACCTTAAGACTCAGACATCATCGATTGAGCGCTCGGTGATTATGCATGTTGTGCTCGTTTCGAGTTCCCGGAGCCTTGCCTCCGGGCCTCTGAACTCTTTGCGCTTTGGCTCGGTTTGTGGATCGAATCTTGTTTTTTCTACCTTGGAGGGAGGGAGAGGTCTTGTAGACCACTCTTTCGTGGTCGTAGACCACTTTTCTCGTTTGGAGACTAGTTTCTGGTTTTTGGAGCCTTCGGCCACGCGCCTTGTCTCGGGACCGCTTAACGTTCTCCGTTTGGCTTGGTTTTTGAACCATGCCTTGTTGCCTCTGCCTATAGGGACACTGTGGTCCGAGAGACCACTTTTGATGCCCGTGGACCAGTTTTCGAGGCTCCCGGCTACGCGCCTTGCCTCCCGATCTCTCGTTTTACATCCGTTTTGGTTTGTTTTTGGTACAAACCTTGTTTTCCTTGTTTGGAAGGTGGTACCAGTTCTTCCCCTTGGAGACCACTTTTCCTCCTGCCAGCCAGTTTTCTGGTTTGACATGGTCTCTAGACCTTCTCCCACCAAGGCCGACCACTTGTTGTCTTGGGAGACCACTTGTGGTAGTCGGCCGACCACTTCAAGTAGCTAGCCGACCACTTCAAGTGGTCGGCTGCTTTTCATCACCTTTTTGGAGATATTTTCTTCCAGCTGGCATAGCTGGAAGGCACTGAAGCCATCCTGCATACACGTGTATGGAGGGATGGCTTTGAGGCCAAAGCTTGTCCAACAAGCTTAGCTTTTGGTTCTCTATATAAGAGAACCTCCACCTCCCTCCTCTAGGTTCAAAAAAATCTGGTTTGAGATATACATACACCTTTGTATCTCTATCTCCTTGTTTGTTCTTATTTTGTGCCTTAAAGTGTCATTTTATCACACTTTTGTACACAAACACACACTCAGACACCATCCTTTTGTTGCTAAGGCTTATTGGAGTTGGTTTTAGAGTTCTTGGACTGGTTTGAGCTCAGAAAAGTTGCTGGAGTTGTAGCTTTGAAGGTGGTCTTCAAGGGTGAGCTTTTAACCTTTTAAACCCCCATTCTTGCTTAAGCTTTTAGTCCTACTTGCATGCTGATTTAAGCTTAACTTCCTACTGCAAAAAGTTCTTTTTTTTAGTCCTTAAAATGTTTGTTTAAGGTCACTTTTGTGTTGGGGGTGGTCTACCCCCTCTTAGGCCTTGTTAGGCCTTGTTTTGAACCATTCTTTTGAGCTATTGTGATCACCTTGTTTTGGCCTTCTCACCACTGAAATCCAAAGGATTTTCAGTGGTGGAAATGGTGTTTTAAGGTCCCAAAAAGGAGAGGGTCATCCCCTCTCATTGTGTCTTGAATACTTGCTTCATATGCCTCATGTTTGAGCATGTTTATTAAGCTTGTGTTGGCTTGTTCTTAGCATGTATTTGGGGTTATTTTGAGATGGCATGCCACTGTTTTTGGTTGTCTTGATCATCCCTTGCATGCATAATACACTTGTAGTGTAAATCTTGCAAACTAGTCTTGTGTGCTTCATGAAGTAGCATGTCATTCTAGCTTGTTTTGAGTCTATCTCAGCATGTTTTTGGTGGTGTCTTGCCATGGCATACCTCTGTTAAGGTTTGGTTTGGTTGGCCTTTGCATGCTCCATGCACTTGTAATGCAATTCCATGAATTAGCCAAATGTGTATCATGTTTTAACATGTCATTGTAGCATGCTTTTGGCTTAACTCTAAGAAGTTTTTGTCCATGTTTTAACATGCTCTAGCTCTGATTTGTATTGTTTTGGTCATTCATGCCATGCTTTGTATAGCTATAGTGCATTCTAGCTTGTTAGCTTTGTGTATCAAGTCCACTAGCATGCATTGCTTGGCCTATTTGAATGATTTGGCATCATTTGTTATGTGATTTCAGTCCATGTTTCATGGTCATACACTTGCATCTTTCACTTATTCAATGCGTTGGAGGGTTTGCCTTTATGCCTTAACATGAGCCATTGCCTTCATGCCTAAGCTTACGAGCTATCCTTTCAGTGTTTATTTGTGGTTATTTTGCCATGATATAACTCTGATTTTTGTTGGCGAAGCCATCCCATGCTTGGTCTTAGTAGGTGTAGTGTAATCCACCTTATTTGCCTTGCATTCATCATGCCTTATGCCCTTCATGCTAGCTTGTTTTGGCTTGCTTCCATACATGTTTTAGCATCATTTTGACATGTTCTAGGACTGTTTTGGGTTTCCTTGACCATATGCTTCATGTTTTGCATAGTTGTAGTACAAATGCCTATGCTAACTTCAAGCTTTGGGTACCATAGCATGCTTCATTTGCGTTGTTTAGATGATTTGGCATCATTTACCATGACATTTTAGAGCATGTAGCACTGCCATGATCCCACTTCTTTCATGCTTTGAGTGTTATGCATTGTTGCTTTGTTTATGACTTAGCATGTATGCCATCTTGCCTAGGCCTTTGAGCCTTTATCTCAACATGTCTTGGTCTTTGTTAAGACCTATTTAAGCTCTGTCCATGATTGGTTCAATCATTTGTGCCATGTATTGCAAGCCCTTTGTGTAGTCCCTTTAATGGCTTTGTGCCTTAGGCCCTCTTGCATGCTTTACTTGTGTTGTTTGAATGATTTGGCATCATTTCACACTTGATTTCAGAGCCTTTAGTGTTGTCACACTTCCATGTTTATCACTTCTTCATCATGCTTGAGAGTTGTGTTCTTAGGCCTACTTGATAGGCCATTGCATTGAGCATGCCTATCTTGATCTTCATGCCTTAGTTTCATCATTATGGCCACTAATTTGGGCATGACTGAGGTCTGTCCATTTTGGTTTAAGTCTATCGAGCATGTTATGTGAATGTTGTTGCATTGCATGTTTGCATACTTCAGTTGAATTGCACGTTTGCATGTTGTTGCTTGCATTGTGTTTGGATTAGGTGTTAATCCGAGCATGAGGAACGAGGGACGTTTCATACTTGAAGTGATGAAACGTGCCACAATTCTCGATCGCCGACACTTTTGATCATACATGATAGAGTTCTAGGCCTTATGTGTTTATGTGTGCATTCATTTCATATTGAATTGTGCAATTTGGCTTCTCGGCCATCATGCATCGAGATGCGTGATTGGTGGCCCGAGGGTTGAGAACCACACTTCCTTGAGCTTATGAAATGATAGGGAGGGTGGTTATGCACACATATCTTGCAAATACATTGCCATGCCATTTCTTGGTCTCTGTTGCAGCAAACTGGAAGAAGTGTAGCAAAACTGGTCGGCCGACCAGTAACACTAGCTGGCCGACCACTTTTTCTGGTTTTTCAGCAAAGAAAGTGGTCGGCAGCTGGTCTCCCTCCTCAACAACTGGTCGGCAGCCCTCCCACAGGTCCCCAAGGTGAGTTTGAAGCTTTGTGAAGCTTGGTGCAAGGTTCTGAGAACAACTGAAAACAGAGGCAAGTTGGGGCATCACGACGGATTTCCAAACGAGGCGACCGGGCATGCATGCACTTCTCGCCTTGAGACTCCTGCTTTATTGCTTTACTTAGCTAATTTGCTTAGCCAGTTTATGGTTTGGTTTTGTAATTAATTAGTTAATGCGTTAGCTATTTAATTCGTGTTGTATTAGCTTAATTAGTTAGCTTATTAGTTAGCTAGTTTTGTGTTGTAATAATTAGTTTAATTAGCTTAGATTAGCCAGTTAGCTTCTTATTCGGACCCTCCCTCGAGAGGGCCATCTGTTGTAATAAGTGTGCGTGTGTGCGATGCATGTCTTCCAACCCCCATTTCTTTCTCCCTTTTACTTATCCGCTTACGATGGTTAGTTTTAGGGCATGTTTCATTTAGCATCCTTATGTTTGCATGCATGCATTCATTCATCCGTCTTGCATGCACCAAGCTCGGCGCATCATACTAATTGCATTGTATTTCAATTCCAATTTGAATACATGTACCAAGTTGCATTTCGCATGACATCTTAGGATAGCCGAGCCAATCTTAGTAGCATCTTTGCATGTGTTGCATTAGCCATCTTAACATGAACTAGGATCATGATTGATTTCTAACTAGTTCTCTGTTTTGGGCTCGGAGTACACTGTGAGTGTTTACGCTTTAGCATACTGCATGTGTGTTAATGTTGCCATGAAAGCATGCTTGCCATGAGGCTAACTGCTTATGTGATTAACAGCCTGAATGCCTGTGGGTGAATGTTGGATTGCTTGAATTGGAACAATTCATTGAAATCCGTGTTTTAGCCTACTTGCGAGTAGTAAACTTCAAATCATTTTCACAAATGAACATGCAATGTTTTGTTTCAACTTAGGCGATCTAATCTATACTTGTATGCTGTGTGCATCACATAGTAATTCTAGGTTAATAACCAGAATAAGAACACATGTGTTTTCAAAAATAACATATCATGTTAGTAAAGGCCGATCTTTGATCGGGCGAGCGGGGGTGCTCATTGCATGACCTTCCCCTCTCGTACCCAAGTTCCCGAGCCAAGGCAACTTTGGTGATGATGGACACGTGGCCTTAGGCACGAGTTAGGGTTTCCTAAATTTCCCAAAATAAAACATTTAGGTAGCGACTCTGTATCTGGCAAAGCAGTCCATGTTTGGCACTTCTTTATAAAAATCAGTTTTCCAAAACGATATGCCAGATTTGGACTCTTTGGTGATTTATCGGTCTCACATTGCACTTTGTGAGATTAGATTCAGAACCGTGACACGAGTCCGAACTGTAGTAGCTAGTGAACAAACGAAATTTGCGCCCTCGCGCGCAAAGGTCGGAGAGTTCTCGCGGCACGTCTACAATGGTCCACGATACCATAACAATAATGATAGGGGCAAAATTCAATTTGATTCAACTTGTTACAGTACCAAACCGTACTCGTACCCTACTTTTTTTTGAATTTTACCGTATCGACGTATTTGTATTGTACCAGTACCAGTACTCTTACCCATACCTATGCTTCATAGTCCTACACGAATCTCATAGATTCCTTCACTATTAATTCTACTAATCAAACACCCTGAGGCTGTGTTTGATTAAGAGATTTGGAAAAGGAAAATGAAAAGGTAGGTGAAATATACCAGTACTCATACCCATACCTATGCTTCATAGTCCTACGTGAATCTCATGGATTCCTTCACTATTAATTCTACTAATCAAACACCCTTAGGCTGTGTTTGATTGAGAGATTTGGAAAAGGAAAATGAAAAGGCAGGTGAAATGTGTTAGGTCCCTTAGTCTTGTCAATCCCATGAACAAACATGTTTTTCGAGTTGTAATTTTTCTAAGAATTTTGTCTTTCTTGCTCGAGCAACGGAGTCCTCGCTCGACCGAAGATGTTCTGCTCCCAGAAGTTGTTTTGTCTGCAAAAGTTCTGAGAATGAGGATTGTACACTCGAGCGAAGGAAGCTTGGCTCGAGCGACAACACTTAAGGAAAACACGCATATTTGGTTCCTCGCTCGAGCGAGAAAGTCTTCGCTCGAGTGATCGTCGCAGACTCCGTTTTCTATAAATACTTGTTTAAGCTTGTTTTAGGGTTACATTTTCTAGATCTTCTTTAAAGGTTTTAGGGTTTTCTTTTGGGGATATTTTTCTGGTTTTCCTTGATGTTTGATTGAGTTTGAACTCATGTTCTTATAAGCACACACCAAGGAGCTTGTTTGATCTTCTTTGAGAGTATTCTTCTTCGGTGGAATCCGAAGATTCAAGCACAGAGTAATCAAAGGAGTTTGATGTTGTGTGCATTCGTTGATTCGACAGTAGATGTTGTGGATTCAACATCAATCTAATCAATTCCAAGATGAAGGTTGCGGTGAAAGATATATAGAAGATTTGAAGACAAATTGAAAGCATTTGGGTAATTTGTTTGGTATCTTTGTAATCTTTCTTACTTCAGTAGTGGATTGATTTGTGGCGTTTCGCCCATGGTTTTTTTTGTCACAATTGAAGGTGCTTCAATTGTGATTTTTCTATGTAAAAATCGTTTGTGTTGGTTTATTATTTTCTGAAATAACAATCTAAATTACTTTCGTACGTGCTTAATGATTTAGGTTATGAGTTTTAATTGGTTGGGAATTGGAACAATTAAATCTTGATCTAATCACGAATCACTTAGGTTTTTCAATTGGTATCAGAGCAGGTCACTCTTTGTTTTTATCAAAACTATAGGAGTGTGATTTTGTGTGATTGGTGATATGGATTCGATTCGCGAAGGTAACTCGATCCATAGACCTTTGTTACTTGATGGTACAAACTATTCTTATTGGAAAGCTTGTATGAGAGCGTTTTTAAAATCTATCGATGATAAAGTTTGGCACTGTGTGATCCATGGGTGGAGTGAACCTATTGTCACCATTGATGGTGTTGATATTCCCAAACCCCTTAATATATGGGACGCATTCGACTATCAAAACTCGAGTTGGAATAGTAAGGCTCTCAATTCCGTTTTTTGCTTCATCACACCTAAAGAGTTTCGTCGTATTTGCATGTGTGAGGTAGCAAAAGAGGCTTGGGACATTCTTGAAACAATTCACGAGGGTACTACTTCTGTTAAAAGGTCAAAACTTCAACGTCTCACCTCTACCTTTGAAACTCTTTTTATGCATGATGATGAGACATTTGATGATTTCTATGCTAAACTTAGTGACATCGTGAATTCCTGTTTCACACTCGGTGCAAAAATCCCTGAAGCTAAGGTTGTTGGAAAAATTTTGAGGTCTTTACCCGAGAGGTTCCAATCAAAAGTGACAGCTATTGAGGAGGCTCAGAATGTTGATACTCTCAAGCTTGATCAGTTGGTTGGAAACTCGCAGATTTATGAAGCCCACCAGATTTCTAAGAAAAAACAGAAAGATAGTTTGGCTTTCACTAGTGCACATGAGATTGCAAAAACTCTTGAGACTGAGTTTGATCTAGAGTCCGAGATGACAGCTATGTTTATTATACAGTTCAAAAAAAATTTAAAGAAAAAGAAGTCTAATTTCAGAGACCCTATTTCAAAAGATAAGAGTAATGATAAACCCAAAACTTTTCCACCAAAACTTGCTCCAAAAACTGAAAAGAAGATTGTAAAAGGGCAAGGGTCAAGTGTTATGAATGTCAAGGGTTTGGACATATTGCTCTTGAATGTCCATTGAAAAAGAATTGGAAGAAAGTCTATACAGTGACTTGGGATGATGAAAGCGGGTCAGAGCAAGAACCTGAAGAAACTGAATCCGATGAAGACGAGGATAGTGCTTTCATGGCATTCTGGTCCACTTTCACTCAACCTCCTCAGAAGCCAGTGGAATTTGTTCGTGGTCAGAATCCGCACCGTGCTCCTACCTTTGATGGGAGTAATTACTTATACTGGAAGATCAGAATGAGGGCGTTTCTGAGAGCTTTCGACCTTGAAGGCCAGCAAGCCATTGAAGAGGATGTTGAAAGTACTGACAATCCGAGCAATCAAAGAGTTCCGATTACTATTCGTGAAGCAATTTCTGTTGAAGAATAACAACAGGATGCTCACTGCACAAAGGCCAAAGATGCATGGGACATTCTGAGTCAATTTCATGAAAGAGGAGAGTCATCTCCACCACCATCTATTACCTTTCCTGCCTTAGTTGCTCGACTGGATGAGGTCCAGGAGAAAGAGGAGCAAAAAGAAGATGATGAAACATCAGAAGACAATGATGAGATTGATGGTGATGATCTACAACAAGTTTACAAAAAGCTTTACGATGAATCTATGAATTTGTCCGAGATCATTGAGAAACTCACTCTCAAGCTGAAAGCATGTGAAAGCGAGAATGTCAAGCTAAAAGGAGAAATTGCAACAGCAAAGCAAAATGTCATCAAGATCTCTAATGACAGGCAAGACCTATCTGGGAAACTTCTATCTTGTGAGACCGAAAGGAATGAATTTCTGAAAATATATGCCACATATGAAGAGAAGATTGAAAGCCTTGAGATGTCACAAGCTACATTGGAAGAGATGGTTTGTCATAAAGATGAAGAACTCAAAATTGCTAGAGTCACAATTGCCATGTGGAACAAAGGTTCCAAGTCATTAGAAGACATCCTCGGGTCTCAACAAATGGGTTGTGACAAAAGTGGGCTAGGCTATGGTAATGCTACAGTTCACAAGGGACAGGCCTCTACTTCTCATGACCTAAAGACTCAATCAAAGGGAAAGCTAAAAGTGCACCAGGGTGATCCCTCTCTTCATCTGCCTAACGGGGGTAAGATTAACAAAAGGGAGGTAAAACCTGTTTTTGTTTGTCATCATTGTGATACGTATGGCGACATTTGTCTTTATTGCTTTGAATTGTTTGGTAAGGTGTCTCAAAAGGGTAGAAATTCTAATACTTTTTGGGTTAGGGGACAACCTTACATGTCTAGGCAGAACACCAAGATACATGAGGGTGTTCACAACGTTAGGACATTTACCAAGACCGCCAATCCTAATTTTGTTAAGACGAAAAAGATATGGGTGAGAAAAGATGACTTGAGTTGTTTAGTCGTTCACACTGCTCTAAAAGCACGTGACTCACACATGTGGTACCTTGATAGTGGGTGCTCTCGTCACATGTCAGGTGACAAATCCTACTTCACCTCCCTTGAAAAATATGAAGGTGGAATTGTTACCTTTGGAGATGGTGGCACTTCTAGAGTCATTGGTAAGGGCTCTATAAGTGTGGCTGGTCTTCCCAAGCTTGAAAATGCATTACTTGTTGATGGCCTTAAAGCAAATCTTTTGAGCATCAATCAAATGTGTGATTCCTACCATGAAGTATTATTTTCAAAAAATAAATGTGAAATTTTAGATAAAAAGAGAAATACTATCATGCATGGGGTTTGCACATCTGATAACTGCTATGGGATTGTTACCACTAATGATCTCACTTTCCACTCGGCCATCATAAGTAACATTGATATGTGGCATCAAAGATTAGGTCACATGAATTTCAAAGACCTAACTAAGATAGTCAACAAAGAGCTTGTGAGAGGAGTACCTAAACTGGGTAAGAATCTGAACCATGTGTGTGGACCATGTCAACTTGGAAAGCAAACCCATGCCCCTCATAAAAAGGTGAATAGCTTTACAACCAAACGTCCTCTTGAATTGGTTCATATGGATCTAATGGGACCTACTCGCACCGAAAGCATTGGAGGTAAAAGATACATTTTTTTAACTGTTGATGATTTTACTCGTTTTTCATGGGTAATTTTTTTAAGAGAAAAATATGATACGTTTGATGTTTTTTAGGCCTTAGTCCTTAAAATCCAAAATGAACAGGGTGTTTCTATTGGGCGTATCATCAGAATCCGAACTGATCATGGTCGTGAGTTTGAAAACAGTTCGTTTTCGGATTTTTGCGATATGCATGGAATTAAGCATGACTTTTCAGCACCTATTACTCCACAACAAAATGGAGTTGTTGAGAGGAAGAATAGAGTTATTCAAGAGATGGCTAGGGTTATGCTCCTTAGTAAGAAAGTTCCTCCAAAGTTTTGGGCTGAAGCCCTAAATACTGCTATTTATGTCATAAATTGTGTGTATTTAAGGCCTGACATTTTACAAACTCCATATGAATTGTGGAAGGGATTGAAACCTAATGTAAAATACTTCAAAACTTTTGGGAGTAAATGTTACATTTTCAAAGATAGAGAGCCTTTGGGCAAATTTGACTCCCAAAGTGATGAATGTATTTTTCTAGGGTATTCAACCACTAGTAGAGCTTTTCATGTCTATAACCTGCGAACTTCATCTTTAATGGAATCAATCAATATGGTTATAGATGACATAGGTTCTCCTGCTTTAGCGATAAATGAGGAAGAAAATAGTGAGTCTCCAATCTTGGATACTGAACCACAAAGTCAAAGAGAAGCTAAGGTTCAAGCACATGAAGTTGTGACAGCACCACCTTCTCAGGTAAGTCAAAGTCCAAAGAGTGCTCAAAGAGACACCACCTCTGATGCTTCTGTCACCACAAGTCCAGAGTTCAAACCATCAACAAGGGTGAAACTGAATCATCTAGCTCAACAGGTGATTGGAAGTGTCTTAGACCAAATGAAAACCCGAAGACAAATTCGGGAGGAGGTATCTCATATGTGTTATGTTTCATTAATTAAACCTAAGAATATAAAAAGGCCTTACTAGATGACAGTTGGGTCAATGCTATACATGAAGAATTAGGTCAATTTGAACGTAACAATGTTTGGACACTTGTTCCCAGACCTAGAGACATGAATGTGATAGGTACCAAGTGGATCTTTAAGAATAAATCTAATGAGAATGGTACTGTGGTTAGAAATAAAGCTAGGTTGGTTGCTCAAGACTACACACAAGTAGAAGGTGTTGACTATGATGAGACGTTTGCCCCAGTTGCACGTCTCAAATCTATTCATATTTTACTTGGTGTTGCATGCTTTCTTGGTTTCAAACTATTTCAAATGGATGTGAAAAGTGCCTTTCTGAATGGGTACTTAAAAGAAGAGGCTTATGTTGAGCAACCAAAAGGGTTTGAGGACCCTAAATGTCCAAACCATGTCTACAAGTTGGACAAGGCTTTGTATGGGTTGAAACAAGCCCCTCGGGCTTGGTATGATAGACTTATTACCTTCCTACTTGATAATGATTTTCAAAGGGGTAGTGTGGACAAGACTTTGTTTGTGAAACATACTAAGTCTCATATACGTGTTGCTCAGATTTATGTTGATGATATTGTGTTTGGATCCACTGCTGATTATCTTGTGAAATATTTTTCGGATTGCATGACACATGAGTTTGAGATGAGCATAATGAGAGAGTTGTCTTATTTCTTAGGTCTTCAAATTAAACATTCTTCCTTAGGTATGTTTGTTTCTCAGACTAAGTATGCCAAAAGCCTTGTGTCTAAGTTCGGTCTCGAGTCGGCCAAACATGCTCGCACTCCCATGAGCACCAGTCTTCACTTTTCCAAAGATTCCTCTGGTACTGATATTGATCCTATCTTTTATAGGAGTATGATAAAGAGTCTTCTATACCTCACAGCCAGTAGACCTAACACTGCTTTTAGTGTAGGTGTTTGTGCCTGTTACCAAGCCTGTTCTAAAGAGTTTTATCTTCTTGCAGTCAAGGGCATCATTAAGTATGTTAATGGGACATTGGGCTATGGGATTTGGTTCACGACCGACACAACAGCTGAAATCACTGGTTTCTCTAATGCCGACTGGGTAGGGTGTGCTGATGATCTTAAGAGCACATCTACCCGGGGGGGGGGGGAGGGGGAGGGGGGTTTACCATGGAAATAATCTAGTTGCTTGGCATAGCAAAAAGCAAAATGCCATTTTTTTTTCAACCGCTAAGGCTGAGTACATTGCTGCAGGGAGTTGTGCATAAATGCTATGGATAAAGCAAATGCTTCATGATTATGGAATAGACCAGAACACTCTCACTCTTTTTTGTGATAACACAAGTGCCATTAAAATTTCTAAAAATCCTGTCCAACACTCTCGCACCAAACACATTGACATTCGTCCTCATTTTATTCGAGAGTTAGTGAAAAAAGGCCTTGTTGTTCTTGAACATGTACCCATTGAGCATAAAAAAGGTGATATTTTTACAAAACCCCTTGATCTTATTTGAGTTCCTTAGAAAGACCTTAGGTGTAGTGCTCAGTTACTAGGGAGTTACTTGTTACTTGAGTGGGTGAAAGTGATTGCTTTTATGTGTACTTGGATGCTATAATCTCTTTTTCATTGATTCCTGTCATCTCTGCATTTAGACTCATATGAACACTTCTCATGTTGCTTGCAAGATTTCATTCTTCTTTGTTCATAGCCCATTATGAATGCCCATGCTCACTGACTTCATGATCTCATTCTGTACACATCCTTGAGTTAAACTGTTGCAGGGGTTTTCGCACAAGTGATCAAAGTTCTCTACGGACCACTAACAGTGTTTCTTATTCATTTTCAGAGGAATTGACCTATACTGGCATATCATGGGTGATGTTGAGTCTCTTAACCATCTACCATCTTTTTTCACTTTCACGGTTCCTCCCTTAGTTCTTTGAAGTGCGGGCATTAGGAAAAGGCTACCTCAGAGACACCAACCAGGCCATCCTTACTGATTTCATGCTTCTCTAGTTTGGTCTCTATACTCTTGAGCGTGCAAGCCACCAGTGAGTGCCCACAGAAAACAATAGTCATAAAAGAAAAAAAAATTTTAAAAAAAAGGGGACTCTTTGATTGAGGGGGAGCCTCCGTGTTTACTCAACAAATACTCCTTGATTCCTAGTGGTTTGACTTTTCTCTGTGATGTTTCGTTACTCTTGCCGGAGGTCCAGCCATCCGATCACTACGAGGATTAACTTTGTGGCCTCTCAAGGATTGCACACAGACACATTTTTTTTGTGAGCTCTCATGATTGTTTTTGAGTTGTGCATTCTCATGTAGCCTATGCTCATTGACTAATCTTTATCTGCTGTGCTCATGATTTTATGCTTCATATTGTCAATATTGCATGCTTGCAGGCTTCATGGATTGTAGATTATCTCATCTTAGTGTCACATACATACTACTCACTCTTGCTTGTTTCAGGTTCCACTTAATAGTGTGAGTATTTTGTGGTTGCTCAGAAAGTTTTTTTTAAGTGTGTTGTTTTTCTCTTCTTCGCTCGAGCGAGGAAGTATGCGCTCAAGCGTGCTTTTGCAGATGGATTAGATTCTGAGAGCATGCTTTTTGGGCTCGAGCGACAAGTTCTTGGCTCGAGCGCCCTTGTGCACGTAAGTATCTTAGCTCGAGCGACAATCTTCTCGCTCAAGCGACCTGTTATGGTTTAAATAGAAACTTCATCCTTTCAAACTCCAATTTTTCCCCCATTTGCTTTGCTTGCTCTCTCTCTCTCTATGGCTCCTAGGGTGATTATGCCCCCATTGCTGTTCATCTGTTGAAACTTACTCGTTTTTTGGGGCGTCTCTCATTCATCCATCTTGCATCGTCTTCGTTGGTAAGTTTTTTTTTTTTTTTATCGTCCTCATTCTGTCTGTGTTTTCTCTACTTCATCTATACATGTCTAGGGTTCTTCATTGTTGGGTTTGGTTCTTACATTATGGATTACTGTCTCTCGATTGCTTTTTGGTTTGTAATTTGGTGCATCTTTGCTAGGGTTTAACTAGGGTTCATCGTGAGGATTTTGTTCTTAGGGCTTTAATGTCTTCTTACCCTAGTTTTGCCATGAGATTTACTTGCTAATTTGTGCTATTCTCAGTTAATTGTTTTGCTTATTTGTGATGTTCTCAGTGATCTCATGTCCTTAGCTTTGCTTTTACTATCATTCTTATACTGCTGTGATTTTGAGCATTTTGATGGTTTTAACTCTGTTGGAATACTAATGTTTGTTGTGCTCTTTTGTTTGGTTTTGGGGGTTCTAATGGGTTTTTGGATACCTTTTGTTGTGACTTGGTGGGTGGTTTCTGTGGTTGTCTTGTCTCTTGTTTGGTCAGTCATGCCTGAGCCTTCGAAACGTCGTAAATCCATTGTGTCCTGCCCAAATTACAATACTGAAAAATTTAAAACCAAGGAAAAATCCAATCTGTTCCGAGATTTCTATACCTCTAGGAAAGTTCACCTAGAACGAAATGTCCATCCTAGAGCTTTTGAGTCAATTCCCAGCCGTTCCTTGTTTGATTCTCTAGGGGGTGATCAAGTCTTGTTTTTTTCCGGGCCTCAAAATCTCAGTTTGGTTCGCGAATTTTATTGTAATATGCACTCAATAAGCAAGAAAATAGCTCCCTCTTTTCGCACCTGGGTTAGGAACAAAGCTTTGGTCATCAATGACGAAAGTTTTAGGCTGTTTCTCGGTCTTCTGAAAGTCCAGAATTGCCATTATCCTTTCATTACTCGCAGCGGTGTTGATTTTGATCGAGTAGCCACTGAGCTTTGTAGCACTCCCCGGACTTAGATTGCCGGGGCGCTCATTCAGCAAAATGAGCTTCTTCCTCGTTTTTGTCTTCTTAACGTCATTGTTTGTGCCAGTATCCATGTTACTACCTGTAGCACGACTTTTTCGCGCCCCCTTTTGGAGAGCTCGAATTAGTCCTACAGTTCAGAATCCTATCACAGTTCAGAATCTAGTCTCACATGTGCAATGTGAAACCGATAAATACCAAAGAGTCCAATCCGGCAAATCTTTTTGGAAAACTGATTTTGAATCAAATAATGCCAAAACTGGACTGCTTTGCCAGATTATAGAGTCGCCACCTAAATATTTTGTTTTTGGAAAACTTAAGAAATACTGACTCGTGCCAAAGGCCACGTGTCCGTCATCACCAAAGTTGCCTTGGCTCATGAACTTAGGTACGAGAGGGGAAGGTCCTGAAATGAGCACCCCCGCTCGCCCGATCAAAAGATCGGCCTCTACTAATCATGATATGTTGTTTTATAAACCTCATGTGTTCTTGTTCTGATTATTTAGCTAACTTTACTACGTGACGCACACAAGCAAGTATAGACTAAAGTCACAAGAATTGGAACGAATTCAACTCATGTTTGCTTTCGAAAATGGTTTGAATTTCCCACCCTCAAGTGGCCTTAGAAATGCTGATTTGCCATCAAACACGATGGGCTTAAAACATTCATTCGTTGAATTGTTCCAATTCAAACAACAAATCCTTCATCCATAAGCATTCATGCAGTTAATAATTTAAGCAAATAGCCTCATGGCAAGCATGCTAAAGCGTAAAAGCTTACCGAGTACTCCAAGCCAAAACAAAAAACTAGTTAGAAATGATGCATGCTCCTAACTATGTTAAATACCTAATGCAACACATGCAATAATGCAATTAATAGGCTTGGCTACTAATATGGCATATGATACAATTTGATAGCATGCTTTGAAACACGTATTCAAATAAGTATCGAAATACGATGCAGTTTGAATGATGCGCTGAGCCTTGGTGCATGCAAGACAAATGAATGATGCAAACAAGCAAGCATACGGTATCCTAATTGAAAATGTCCCTAATCTAACCATCGAAAGCGGATAAATAAAATAGAGAAAGACGGGGTTGGAAGACATGCACACACACGCGCACGCTTATTAAAACATTATGCCTTCTCAAGGGAGGGTCCGAATGGATAAGAGAACTAACTAGCTACGCTAATTATTACAACACAATTGAAACTAATTAACTATTCTAGTTAACTAATTACAACAATTAAAATAAATTAACTAACTATTTTAAGCTAGCTAAAATATTACAAACCAAATTAAACTTAAATAATTACAACACTTGTATTAATTAACTACAACTAACTTAATAAAGCATTTAAACGGCCTCAAGAGATGAGGGGTGTATGCATGCTCGGTTGCTCCACCCGAAAATGCTCTTGCCTTGCCATCGGATGCCTTTGTTTGCACTCGTTTGATCTCTAAAAACTGCACCAACTTCCAGATTGCCTCTATTCCAACACAGGAATACATTTGCACAAAAATTCACTAGTGGCCGGTCGGCCACAAAAAGTGGCTGTCAGCCACCTCAACTGGCCGGTCGACTAGTTTAAATGGCCAGTCAGCTACTTTAAGTGGCCGGTCGGCCACCCCCATTTCTAGACTTCTGTTTTTGCTGCAACAGAGAGCAAACAGAGGCAAAGCAATGCATTTTCAAAAAATGTGTGTACTGCTTCCCTCCTTATCATCTCTCAAGCTTAAAGGAGTGTAGCTCTTGGCTCTCAAGCCATCAACCAAGCATTTTTAATGCATGATGGCTAGAAAACCAAGTTTGTACAAGCTTAATGAAGGCACAAATAAGACTCGAAGGACCACCACCCTATCATGCATGATCAAGGGTAATGGTGACTAAGAAAAGTGGTACGTTTCATCATTTTGAGTATGAAACGTCCCATTTTTCTTGTGTTCGGATTAACGTCTGATCCGAACACATGCAATGCAACACAAAGATGCTTAATCTTGCCTCTTTTGCTTTGTTCATTTTGTTTACACATTTTACATTATCGATTAGTCCTTTAATCGATTATGTCTAAGGTGATTGTCCTCTAATCGAAAGTGAACTTAAACCACAAGCACCTTGAGCATGAAAGAGGTCTCATGTTGTTGGTTAGTAGAAACCCTCAAGAGAGGATCAAAACCATTAGGCATGAGAGCCTCAATTCCACACTCAAACCAGCAAAGGGGTTCAAAGCTACTTTCAAAACAAATGAAAGAGTGAAGAATAGAGGGAGATGGAAGAGATTTCAGTGCTGAAATGGGATGCAAAATGACACTAAATCATGCAAGCAATACACGCAATACATGCTAAAAGGTCTAACTCACTAAGCTAGTGAAAACCATTACACTATAGCCATACAATACAAGCCTCAAAGGGCCAAACCAACTCAAAACAGAGTTGAAACCAGTCAAAACAGTAGCTAAAACATGCTGAGACTAAGACATGAAAGGCTAGAAAAACGTGCTCACATGTTAGCTCGCAAACAAGACTCAAGACACAACTCTCAAAAGCAATGAAAGCGTGAAACAAATGAGCATGTGATAGAGCTGTATACACTAAAATTACATGTAAAAAGACACTACAACATGCAATCCTTCCAAGCAAAACATGTTTAGAGGCCTAAAATGCCAAGCTAGTGAAGCCATTTGCACTACAACTATACAAAACAAGGCCCACATGACCAAAGCAGCTCAAAACAGTGCTAAATCATGCCAAATCAGAGGCAAACACATGCTGGAAATAAGCTAAGTTAAGCTACAAAAACATGCTACCATGTGATGCTAACTAGGCATGGAAGTGAGACAAAAGGAGGGAAGGCTAACCCCTCCATTTTTGGACTTCAAAACATACTTTTTACCATTGAAATGACTTTGAATTTCAGTGGTTTAAAGGCCCAAAAAGTTTAACTTTAATATGCTAAAAGATGGTGCAAAGGTTCACACAAATAAGCAACAAGAAGGGTAGACAACCCCTTAGCACAAAATGACTTCAAACCAACATGTTAAGGCCCAAAAATCAGAACTTTTCATAGTTGAAAACTAGGCCCAAAACAGTATAAAGAGATTGCAAAACAAGTATGTACAAAGAGCTTAAATGAGATAAGTCTTATACCTTTGAAGCACAGCACAAAACAGCCACTCTCTTAGGCTTAAACAACCTTCCAACAGCCCAAAATAGGTTCCAAGAGGCCTCAGCTCGAAGGTGGTCCAATTTGGTTAAGGGCTAGTGTGCAAATGTGTAGAGAATTCTAACTATCAAGCATAAAACAAGAGGAGAGAGAGAGAGAGAAAGAGAATTCTAGAGAGAGAGAGGGAGAAATTTGCTCAAAAATATCCAACCCCTCAAAATGGGGGAGAGACCCTGCTATATATAGAAAATCAAGCTAAAGGCTTGTATTCATCCCTCCATACACGTGTATGGAGATGGCCTTCAGTGAACAACAGTTGGCACAGCTGGCTAAGAAATATCTGAAAAAGGAGAAAAATGGCCGTCGGCCGCTTCAAGTGGTCGACAAGAGGGAAAAGTGGCTGACAAGGCCCCTCCCCCTTCCAGGCAAGAGGCACCAAGGTTTGGCCAAAAAACAAGCACCAAACAAAAAGGGTTTAGAGGCCCAGAGACAAGGCCTTCTGTTGAGAACTTCGGGCACTCAAAACAAGCACAATCATCGAGTCCACAAACGATGACGTCTAAATCTTAAGGTTAGTCAAAAATGGGGTGCCTACAGTTGCCCCTCTTTGACAGAACTCGGAAGTCATGAAATGACAGGAGTGAATGTCAAAGCCCAAAGACGACCCATTTTTGACAAGGTCGAAGACTCAAACAAACAAAGCAAACAAAACAAAGAACGGTTGCGGCCGCAGGTTGCCCACGTATCCTTTTGCAAGGATCAAACTAGCGTAGTTCTGGGGAAAAATGCAAATGATATGCACGATGCATAACATAACTTATGATTATGCAATGAGGGCTGCAACGAAACATCTAGATGCAAATGTTGTGCAAAGAGATGCTACAACAAGTAAACATGAACCAAACCACATTTCATGCAGAAAGGATGTAAGAAAATTATGCAAGCTTAACTGCGCCTCTCGCAAGAAAGATAAAGAACAGCACAACCCTCGGGCGCACCTGAGGCGTGAAACAAGATCCTAACGCGTGGCACACGCGAGGAGAGAAATGGTGTGAACCCAGGGACACACCCTAAGGCTCTGAACCACAGAGAACAGTGAACAGTGATAATAAGTGAAACACATCCAACTATTATGCAACCAAAACAAAGAGCGGTATAAGCATTCGAATCCATCTGGATGCTTTTAACCAAAGCGTCCTAATGCGTCACGCGCGAGAGGGAAAAGAGAGCGGTGCAAACACCGGATGGTGGTATAAACATCGCAGCATGCCCCAATGTTTCTAACCAAAAACAAAGTGGTATAAGCATCGAAACGTGTTCCAAACGCTTCCAACCAGAAGGGTAGTATAAACATCGGGCACACGTCCCAATGTTTCTAACCAAAGCATGGTATAAGCATCGGAACACGTTCCAAATGCTTCTAACCGGAAGGTTGGTATAAACATCGGGCACATGTCCGAATGTTTCTAACCAAAACAGAGTATAAGCATCGAAACACGTTCCAAACGCTTCTAATCGGGAGGGTGGTATAAATATCGGGCACACGTCCCAATGTTTCTAAACAAAGCAAGGTATAAACATCGGGCACACGACCCAAATGCTTCTAACCAAAAGGAGGGGTATAAACATCGGGCACACGTCCCAATGTTTCTAACCAAAGCAGGGTATAAACGTCAGAACATGTTCCAAATGCTTCTAATGGAGAGGGGTATAAACATCGGGCACACATCCCAATGTTTCTAACCAAAACAAGGTATAAGCGTCGAAACACGTTCCAAACGCTTCTAACCGAGAGGGTATAAATATCGGGCACATATCACTATGTTTTTAACCAAAAACAAAGTATAAACACCGGGCGTACCCGAGTGTCTCTAACCAAAACAGGGTGTTCAAGGGACAGGAATGATCTTACCTGGAGTTCCTCTGAATGAACCACACATACAATATCGTCTGGTTGCACCAAGTTTGAATGAACCATACATACAATATCGTCTACAAAAGAAAGAAACTTGACAAGTACAATACAATAGGAACGCATGTTCCATGTAAGATTAACAACACGTTCTATTCTAAATACCAAATGCATGTTCTATGCAACAGGTACGAACATTTTCTATGCGTATGTAAGGGCATATACAATGCAATACAACGCGACATGCATATTCTATGCGAACACGAGAACATGTGTGACGCAATGCAATGCAATATACACATTCTGTGCACAATAATAACAATGCATATTCAATGCAACATCAATAGCATGTTCGATGCGAAACACTGAATAAAGAAATGCACATTCTATGTAGTGATAAACAGGACGTGCCCTAATAGAACCAATTCAGTTGCAACCTCCGGTTTACCTCTCGAAGGAGTTACAATATATTTCAAAAGGATACACCTCGTTCATGTCGGCTGACGATGAGTCATGCATCGAAGACATGAGTTGAAACTTCCGCAGAGACACTTTGAGCTGAAAAGTGAACTTTTCTTGCACTTTCTCGAGAGCCAAGGACACAAAACAGCATAAAAACACACAGGGAGAACACTAGACACCTGCCGGCCACCCTAAAGCAGTGTCACCTAGTTGCACATGTTGTCAGCCACTTAAGTGGCCGGTCGGCCATAAAAACTGGCCGGTCGGCCAGTTATGGTAAATCTAGGCCATTTTGGTCTTTTTGTCTGGAGCTCTTTAAAAATACATTTCCAAATCACATTTCCTCACACCCCCATTTGCCGAAATTGCTTGCTCTTCATCCCTAGACACTTTTTCCTCCTAGATTCGTGCTCCACACGCGTTTTCCAATGCCCCTCGCGAAGTTGATTTGCTAAAGCCTTTCGATCTCCTCATTTTGAACCGATTAAAATTTGTTTTCGGAGCTTTTTTCTCCATTTTCGCCATTTGAGGCTTGTTTCCCTCAAGTTTGTCTTGAGTTTGGCGCCTTTTCCCGGGCTTTGATTTTTTCTCCCATTTTCTCTCTCCGAGAGTTGACTTTTATTGACTTTTGGCACTTTCCACCTATTTTGCTCATTTTCGCCTACTTTCTCTCCTTCTTTCCAGATGGCAGACGACGTTCCCCATGATGGAGGTTCTCTAGGGATGGAGGGAGAGCCTGAGTACATACCATTGCTGCCTAGAGTTCGACCTTTCGACCCGGAGAGGTACCGCCCCAAGGCGCATGCACTACCGCCCAGTACAATCCGTCACTTCAACGGATTTGCACGAGGCACACTAGCAGATCTCCTGCTGTGAGAGCTAGAGTCTCACCTGTCTCACGGTGCCTCCGAGGTAGGCACTGTATTCTTACATTTTCTGCGATGTACTTTACATTTCTTGCATAACTCACACTTTTGCACTATATTTTATCTGCTCATTCTGAACACACTCACACACTGTATTTTGTCTGCTTATTCTAAACACATTCACACACTGTATTTCTTCTTGTCATTCTGAACACATTCACATACTGTATTTCTTCTGCTAATTTTGAACACATTCACACGCTGTATTTCTTCTGCTCATTTTGAACACAGGTAGACTCTCGTTTTACCTGAGGATATGGGTCCACCTCAGCGAGGGAGTGGTACATGGACCTCCCCGACGGCGTCTGGAAGATCATCGATGAAGCGGGGTTCGGTTTGTTCTACATGGGGCTGTCACACCTGATGGCGAGCAGGGCCCTTCTAAGCGCGCTAGTAGAGAGATAGTGGGATGCAACCAACTCTTTCCATTTCTCTACTACTGGGGATATGACGATGACCCCATATGATTTCGCCATGTTGACGTGCCTCAAGGTAGGGGGTCGGCCGATCCCATATGATACAGATATGGGCGAGTGGGAGGCCGCCTGGACCTATTTGCTTGGAGCACACCGACCTATCTTCCGATCAGGGATGGTCCGATACACCTGGTTCATAGACCACTATAGAGGGACTACCCCAGTGACTGTAGAGGGGACCGAGCAGTATGCCCGAGGTTTCCTGATGTTCCTCTGCGGCACTACCTTGTTCGCTGATAGGGCGAACACGGTTAGGCTATATCTTTTGAGCGCCTTGGTGGACTTATCTCAGGTTCAACATTATGATTGGGGCGGCACCGGCCTCGCTACCTTGTACTGCTACATGAGCTCGACCTCCCGCAGGAGCGGGAACAGAGTTGGCGGCTATTGGAGAGCCTGGGAGGTATGCTTTACATTTTCTGTCGTGCTTTCTGCTTTGCACTTTTTGTACACTACACACACCACACACCGCACACTACACACACATAGTCTAATCTTTGCATTTGTACTTTCTATACATTACATTACACACTTTGCTTTCCACACTATCTATGTATTCTGCACTCTCCGCATTCTGCATTTTCTAGACATTACACACATACTCTGCTCTCCGCATTATCTGTGCTTATCTACATTCTCACCATCGCCCTCTTCCTTTTCACAGCTATGGGTGTACACCTATTTCTCGACGCTTGCTCCAGAGCAAGAGGTCGAGATGCCTCTTGGGGTGCCATATTCTCATTGATATGATGGGAGGTGTCAACCGAGGACTCGGGAGACCCTCTCATTCCTTCGCCAGTATTTCGATACAGTGAGGGCAGTAAAGGTAACTTAAAACTCACAGTTCTTTCTGCTTTTAGCTCCAATTCATTTTACATATCTAATGGCAACTTATCAATCTATGCACTTGCTGTCTGCAAATCACGTGGCAGCCCTGGGCTACGATGCCAGAGGGTGCCAGATTTCAGTTCGCCGGAGCTTGGGGCACTTTCCGGTGTCGGCTCATGATCGAGGGACCAGTAGGTCGAACCTGGTTCCTAGGCGAGCGCTTCATGCGCCAGATGCTAGGTCTGCTATTACAGTTGGTTCCCTTATTACCTCCACCTTCCATGCAAACCACAGAGAGTCTCTCCCCTCAGGAGATCATTGACTTCATGCGGGGTGGAGATGCAGACCCCTTCATTGGGGAAGGGGACTATACGACTTACTTCCAGACGTACCTCATGCCTCCTTTGATAGGCATTCATGCTCATACAGGGAGGGCAGCCGATGTCCCTTCGTTAAGCAGGGCCTGAGCAGCGGATGCCCATTTGACGAGCAGGGCCCAAGCACCGAGAGGCAGGACTAGAGGGATGCCTCCCACTAGGTAGAGTGTCAAATGGCCAGATCTTCCGACCGAGCTGATGGGTTGGCGGTACTCTGGAGAGCCTTATCAGATCCCGATTGAGCCTCCGTTGCCTGGTCACCGATATGTCAGGACACCCGATTCACCACTGGTATGCATTACAGCTTTCATTTTTTCATTCTCGCTTAGATACTCAGACATTCATTCATTCACTGATCATTTCAACCTGCATTTGCAGCCCACCATAGGGTACGTCGAGGGGTTACTCGAGATGTTGGCCGCATTCGAGGGCATGATCTTGAGGAGGGAGTCGATACTTGGCTCCCACGGCATTCAGGTAATTTTTCAATTTTCTTGCATTTCGATCATCATATTTCTGTTGATATACTGAAACTGGCATCTCAACTGAACATTTCCCCACACTGCACTAATACACTGCATGTATAGATCACATCTGACACATTGCATTCACATACCGTATCTAACTTCTGCATGTACTTATTCTGCACACCATACTTGCATCTGATATACATACTATGGCTGATATATTCAAACTGCCTTTTCAGGTCACACCTCTACAGATAAGACCAGCGGCGACAGTAGCAGGACCATCAACGCCCCCTCCAGTAGCAGGGAGAGAGAGAGAAAGGTTCTGGCACACAGCCGGGAGAGGCGTTGGGAGCTCGTCATACGCAATGATGATAATGAGACCAACGAGGCTGAGTCCGAGGAGGCCCGGGATCAGCACACCGAGTCATCCGAGAGCGGAGATGATGATGTCGGCTTGGGTTTCTCTAGTGGAGACGAAGCTGAGCCAGGTTCAGATGTAGAGGATGATGACTCCGATTCTGGTTCTTCATCGGGTTCAGACAGTGGCGCAAATGGAGATAGCTCTGCAGAGTCCGTTCCGCCGAGGAAGAGGACGAAGAGGGCCTCTAGAGCTTGAGATAGCCAGCGCTGATTCATGTGTTTTGCTTTGTTTCTTTTTACTAGCAGTGTTAGCACATTGTACAGCCTTAGTAGTTTTATTTTCCTAAAAACTTGTACTCTTTGTAAAAAGAAACCATGATTGGAATGAAAACAACTTTTTTGATGAAAACGTGTTGCATTTTATATTTTGAGCATCGCATTGCACCATTTTACACAAAAATGAGATTGATGGAAATTGAATATTGTCCATTGTCTTAACAATTGCTTAGTCAGGTAGTGAACCAACCAAAACATAACAAGCAGAGTAAAACAACTTAACGGACAATGCAACAACTCAATAACAAAACAACTACAACTCGATAAACAATACAATAACTCGATAGACAAATCGAAACAAACTTGAGAGCGACTCAACAAAACTACTAAAACAAAACAGCAGAATGCATCCAGCGTAGAAAAAAACACAAGTTCTCAACATTCTCAACACACAGGAAGACCGAAGGCATTCTGCTGGACACAATTAAGGGCGGTCGGCCACTAAAGTGGCCGGTCGGCTACCTTAACTGGCCAGTCGGCCAGTGATGCAAGGAGTCTCCAGATTGCTGCCACTTGTCTTCCACTCAGTGCCTTATCTTCTACAAAGGTTAGGACTTCATAGTTTCCTTATTCCAGCTCTGTTTTTGCCACAAATGGAGCCATTCTTCAACGAAAAACTCTCATCTTGGATTGCAACTTTAGATGGCTCGAAAAAAGTGAATTTCCGGGGCTTCGGGATAAATGTACTATTCCCGCTATGTCGTACCCACTGTGTTTTCTATTCCTTCATGCCGCAGCTAGATGTTGGAACCCGGTTACTGTAACAAGCCCGCGGGGGACCTCGCTACAGCTCGGACTCTCCTTGCTGTGTTGCGGTTCTAAATCTGAACCAAAGAGTCCAAATCCGGCAAATCGTTTGGAAAACAGATTTTTTTGAAAGAAGTGCCAAACATGGACTGCTTTGCCAGATACAGAGTCGCCACCTAAATATTTTTTAATGGGGGAATTTAGGAAACCCTGACTCGGTGCCAAAGGCCACGTGTCCGTCATCACCAAATGTCTTGGCTCGGGAGCTTGGGTACGATCAGGGAAGGTCAGCTATGAGCACCCCCTTTCGCCCGGTCCGAAGACCGGCCTCTACTAACCATGATATCCGATTTTGAAAACATTATGCGTTCTTATTCCGATTATTAGCCTAGAATTACTATGTTATGCGTACAGCAAACAAGTATAGACTAGATTGCCTAATTTGGAAACAAGCATTGCATATCCGTTGGTTTGAAAAATGCTTTGGAATTTGCTACTCGCAAGTAGGCTAAAACACGGATTTCAACGAGTTTTTCCAACTCAAGCAATCCAACCTCCATCCACAGGCATTCAAACAGTTTATCTCATGTAAGCACTTAGCCGCATGGTAAGCATACTGTTATGGCAACATTCACACGCATGCGAGGATGCTAAAGCATAAAAACTCACCTAGTACTCCAAGCCAAAACAGAAGCTTATTAGAAATCCATGCATGGACCTAAGCATACTGAAATGTCTAATGCAACACATGCAAAGATGTAATCTAGGCAGACTCGGCTATCCTAGACATGGCATGTGAAATGCTACAACTATCACGTATTCAATTTGGAATTGAAAATACGATGCAGTTTGTATGATGTGCCGAGCCCGATGCATGTCAACAAATGCATGGATGCACGCATGCATAGCATAAGGTATGCTGAAATAAATATGCCCTAATCTACCATCATAAGCAGGTAAATAAAAGGGAGAAAGAAGTGGGGGTTGGAAGACATGCACACCACTCACACACACTTATTACAGATTCGCCCTCACTCGGAGGGACCAAAATAATAATACAGTCCAAGAAAAATAAACGAATAAATAAATTATTACAGAATTCTAGCTACCAAATTAAACCAAATGAATAAAGGAAAAGGGGCCTCAGCCCTGCCTCGGGATGCGCGAATGATGCATGCTCGATCCAACTTGCCCGGAAAGCCCACACCGCACCACTGCTGCCTCTGTTTCACTGTCCTGCCTCCCTGGAAAATTGCCAGAGTCCCAGAACACCTTCCAAATTCACTGCAGTGCACCACCGGCTAGAGGAAATAACCACCGGCTGCTTGAGGTGGCCACCGGCTGCTGGGGAGCTTATCGGCACAAAAAGATTGCCGGTCGGCACTAAAGAGTGTCGGTCGGCACTAAATTCCTGCAGGAGACAGTTTTGACAGCAAACAACAAACCAGCAGTGCATAGCATAGAATTTCTAGGCAAATGTATGCATGGACACACTCCCTATCATGCAATGGACTCAAGGGAGCATGGCCCTCGACCCCCGGGCCATCAATCACGCATTTCAATGCATGATGGCCCGAAAGCCAAGTTAGCAACTTTGATATCAAATGAAATGCATACAAACAAACAAGAGGCCCAACCTCTATCATGGTGATTCAGGAGGCAAGACATGCATGCCAAATGCAACCTAAACATGTGAACTAAACATGCAACATGAACATAGAGGCAAGTATACAAACATGCAATATGTATTAGGCACACAACCTAAACTAACAAGTATGGCATGCAACAAAACATACAATGGTGGTCTTAAACTAACACGGGTAACTCGCAAGCATGCCAAAATCAGCGGCCATGAGATGAAAATGAGATGCCTCGAAATGCGTGCGTACGGGCACGCAAACCGAGGAGATGGCATACGCAATGCAATGGGACTAAAATGGCATATGCAATGCAATAGGGACTTATACTAACATGAGTGGACCTCAGCCACACTCACATAAGAGGCCGTGAGATGAAAATGAAGTGCCTCGAAATGCGTGCACACGGGCACGCAAACCGAGGCAATGGCGTAAAGGCATGAAATGGCATGGCAAATGATATGCAAACATGCTAATGGAATTTCAGTAGCTAAATGAGGGGCGAAACAGCCCCGAATCATGGCCAAAGTACACCCGATGCACGGAATAGTCCCGAAACATGAATTTTAGCACCCGAAATGGCCTATAGCTATGCCAAATATGCAAGATATGAACATGAAGTATGAAGACAGCAACTAGACAGTCCCAAAACAAGCATGTTCATAGTACAAAGCATGGCAAGACAGCAAGCACAAGTGGGACTAACATGGCATGCAAAAAAATGGCTCCTCAAGGGAGGCAATGAGGCAAGTGATAGATACAATGCTCAAACAGAAAAATGTCCTTCTACAACACTGAATAGGGACCAAAAATATGAACATTTACAGTAGATAACAAGTCCCAAAACAGTATGCACACATACTCAAAATGCAATGCAAGATTAAGGCCCACAAAGGGGTATAACATGAAGTACCAAAAGGATGCACCAAACAGCCAAACACCCTTCATGAGACATGTAGAGGGGGTCAAACTAAGACCCTTTTCAGGCCTGTCGAAGACCCAAAAACAGAAGCATGGTAGGCTAACAAAGCATGCAAAAATGGGGGCCAAAGAGGGGGTATAATGGTAAGTACTACATGGAGACCCCCAACAGTGTTGAGCCCTTCTTCAATGTTGAAGAAGGGCTCAAAACAAGCAACTTTGTAGTTTACATCGAAGCTCAAAAATACATGCAACTATGGCTTAGATATGAACCAAGAAAATGCTAGTTTGAGGGAAATAGACACTTACCCTTGAAGACCAATGAACCAGCAGGTTTTGATCCAAGAAAATGAACTCCTAGCCTCTGCAAATGACCTCCAATGTGCTGGAAATGGAGTGGTGGTGGTGGTGCTAGGTGGTGGTGAAGAAATAGCCCAAGATCAAGGGTGTTTGGAGGTGGAATAGAGAGATATATTGAGAGATGGAGGGATGTATATGTATATATCAGATATACATATATTTCTCTGGTTTTTTGTTCCAAAGTCTCCAACCCTAGACAAAGGAGAAGGAATGGTGCTTATATAGGCAAAGAAAACTTAATGGCTAAGCAAAAGAGGGAGGTTCAAGAGGTGCAAGAGGGTCTTGGCTTATCAAAGAAGCTTGGACAGCTGGTAGGCTTCTTGAGGAAGCCAAGACAAGGGGTCAAGGCTTCCTCAAGAAGCCTTGAGCAAAGGGTGCAAAATAAGGGCCAAAAGGTGGTCAAGGGTGCAAAATAGGCACATGGATGCACGTGGATCTGATTCTGTGCATCCCAGCTGGCACAGCTGGTATGCACCAGGCTTGGAGGGTGCAAAGGGTCAGGTCGCTAGAAAATTTGATCATCGGCCAAAATAAAGTGCGGTCGGCACTATTTTCTGCCGGTCGGCTAAATAGAGTGCCGATAGGTGATTTCTAGGTCCAAAAATGGCCGGTGGGTATGCAAATTGAAGCCCCGGAAGTTAGCTTTCCAATGGCGCAAACCTTGCATCAAAATTCCTCCTGTGCAAAAAGTTATACCCTTTTCCGTGAAGCCGCGCAGACTCGATCCAACCGGGATGATGCCCAGCTTCAACCCATCATATCTCCTCCACCCGGACTTGGCTCTAGGAGATTCTTGAACCAAAAATGAAGCCTGGAAGTCTTCTTTCCAATGGTAGTGGCCTCATATTTTAATTCCTCTTGTGCAAAGAGTTACGCCCGTTTCGGTGAAGCCGCGCAACTTTTCTCTTTCCCGGATTCATGGCGAACTCCTTCTCCAACCTATTTTCTCCCCTCCTCTCCTCTTTTCTTCAACTCCAAACCCCTAAACACAGTGTTTGGAAGGGTTTGCCTCTCTCCTTGTCGAAGGAACTGAACCTGTGCCCTGCACATCTCTCAACACCGAGCAAACCATCAGTAATGCCCAAGTCTTGAGAGCGGTCAAAAATGGGGTGTCTACAGTTACACATGTGTTTAGCTTCAGAGAGCAAGAGATGTGCCCTACAATTAAAGAGTTCCAGGTTTTGATGGAATCAAGGCGTGACGAGGAAATCTTGCCCCAATCCCCATTTTGGCCATATCCAAGCTTTAGGACGGATGTGTGGGCTCACTTTACATGATGCCTGATCTTTAGTTCACAATGAAGAGATGGATATCTCCAATCTTATTCACCGATTTTCTGACGCGGGCAACCGCAGCGACCCCCTCTGGCAAAGTTTTCGGCAGCATGCCCTCTGCTTGTGTGTGTTGGTCCATTTTTTGCTTGCCCTTGGTTTGAAGGGTCTAGCATTCACTTGATTGAAGTTGCCCAAGGCTTAAAAGAGGGCAAGAGCTGCATTGGCTTGACATTAGCTGAGACTTTGATGGGCTTGGATGCTTTCCATCGCCGGGGGACAAGCAAGTTTGCAGGAAGTCCACTACTCTTATAGGTAATGTTTCCTACCCTTCTCATATGTGTTTCTCACATTACTTGACCCTCAGGCTCTGTTTTTCTCTCAAAACCCTTTTCTCACTTTTTCTCTCCATGTACACCTCTATATTCTTTAATCTCTCTTATTTTTCATCCTTCCCCAGGTATGGCTCATGGATAGGTTGAAAGTAGTGGACGCTTGCCCTGCATATTCAGTGCGCGACTATTTCTTTCACCAACGGCTAGTTGGTATCTCGAATGAGGGATGGTGGTGCCACTGGATGTGCCATAGGTCTGCTATTGACATTGCTTGGCGTTGCCCCTGGTTTGACCTGCCTAAGATGAGTTACAGCATGTCTCGCCCGCCTGGCATTCAGTTGGTTGGTTTGACACACTGTGTCTTCTACTTTCCATTCCGATTTAGGCTTCAGTTCGGACACGACCAGACTCGCCTAGAAGAGGGGATAGAGTACCCGACTCCATTTCCAATCCAAGGTCCACAACTAGCTCTGTATCCCACTACATGGAGGACAAGAGAACTTCTGGCTCTCGCTCCCAATTTCAGTTGCACCCTTTTTGGTGAATGCGTAGCTTGGCTTGAAGATGAGGCACAAACCGGGCCTACTTTAGCATCTGAAGCTTCCACAAGCTCTGGGAGGGGGCACAGGAACACCCGACTAAACGATGCCCCAAATTTATTGCTTTAATCTGCACTTTCAAGTTTTCCTTTTGAATGTAATAAAAAGCAACTTCGATTTGTATCAAGAGGTAGAGAACTCTGTATTGAAATCAATGAAATTGAAGGTTGTGGGTACTGAAAATTTTCCTTTTGGTCCAAAAATGGTCTAAGTTGTAAAAAGATTAATTTGAACAAAATCAACTTTTATTAAAACTTTCCAAAACCATTTTCGATAAGGATGACAACTAGACACACCCGAAATCTATCCTCGAAATGCACAACCCCGAATCCAATAACTAGAAAGTTGCCCTTTGTCTGAAGAGCACTGCACTATAACTAGCTCTGATAGCAAAGATCACAACCGAACTCTTGGATGTAGAAAAGACAGATGACCAAAACAATCACATGGACACAGTTGATTTGGAAGTGTTTATGGCTAGACTTCAGAATGAAGTTGCCTACGTATCCCAAAGATAGGAATCAAGCCTTACGTAGTTCGATTTGGGTTCACTCGGGTATTAACACTCTCCTTTTGCGCTCTAACTTTTGCCAAGGCCGCTCTTTTTGGGTTTTCAACCTTGCGAGCTCAGTTTTTCTTTTTTTTTTCTTTCTAATTTTTCGTGCTCTAACTTTTGCCTAGGTCGCCCTTTCGGGTTTTCGGCCTAGTGAGCCTCTTAAGGACAGTATTTCTTCAACTTGTCCATGCTGATTGGTTGGGAGAATTCGAGGCCATCTAAGTCCATAAGAATGACAGCTCCACCCGACCAAATTGATTTGCTGAGGTAAGGACCAGTCCAGTTGGGTCAGAACTTGCCCCTAAGGTCGTGGATGGGAGCTCTGTTGTCTTTGAGCACCAAATTCCCTTCTTTCAGATTCCTAGACTTAACTTTCTTGTTGAAAGCCCTAGCAATGCTACGTTGATAACCTTGGACATGGTACAGTGCTTTCAGCCTTCTCTCATCGAACAACATTAGTTTCTCAAACCTGCTCTATTGCCAATCCGTTTATGCTATCTGGCACTCAGCCATGACCCGCAGTGACAAAACTTCAACTTCAATCGATAGAACAACCTCCATCCCATAAACCAGAGAATACGGAGTTGCCCCAGTAGAAGTTCAAATTGATGTTCTGTAGCCCCGAAGAGCAAATTGCAGCTTATCTGGCCAGTCCCTGTAGGTTTCCACCATCTTCTGTAGAATGTGCTTGATGTTCTTGTTGGCGGCCTCAACAACTCCGTTGGTTTGCGGCCGATATATGGATGACTTATGAAAAGCCACGTTGTATTTTTCTAACAAGTCGATCACTTCTTTCTTGAAGTGAGAACCATTGTCCAAGATGATCTCATTCTGGATCCCATAACGACAAATAATATTATTCCTGATGAACTTGGCTACGTGTGACGCTTTCAGCACTGCGTAGGATTGGGCCTCGACCCACTTTGTAAAGTAGTCTATCGCCACCAGGATGTACTCATGCCCATCTGAGCCCTTCGGAGTAACTGCCCCAATAACATCAATTCCCCAGATTGAAAATGGCCATGGTGAAGTCATGTTGTACAGCTTTGACGACGGGATATTCATGCGATTTGCATGGATCTGGCATTTGTGGCATCGCCGAACAAAACCAATACAATCCTCCTCCATGGTTGACCAGTAGTAACCATGTCTGAGAATCTTCCGAGCTAGCATTATCCCACTCATGTGCAATCCGCACTCTCCTCCGTGGATGGCTCCATTAGGCGTTTAGACTCTTCTTCATCAACACACAGCTTGTGCATTCCCAGATGGCCTCGTTTGTACAATTTACCCCCGCAGATGATAAACTGAGTAGCCATTCGCCATATTGCCCTTTTGTCTTTCGCATTTGTTCTTGGTGGATAAGCCTCCATCTCCAAGAAGTTCCAAATATCATGATACCAGGGGTTCTGATCTTGCACCTCATCTATCGCGGCAATTAACTCATAAGCCGGCACATATCTCCATTCAATAATGATTGGACGCATCCGGACTCCTAAAGGGATGTCTATCATGGAAGATAGAGTTGATAAAGCGTCAGCGAACTTGTTGCTCTCTCTTAACAGATGCGTGAAGGTTAGCTTCTCAAACCTAGGAATCAGAACGTCCAGGTTTTGGTGATAAATTTTCATCCTTTCTTCTTTAACCTTCCAGTCTCCTTTCACTTGAGATACAACAAGGTTCGAGTCCCCAATGACATCCAACTATTTTGCCTCTAGTTCCAGGGCGACTTCCATGCCAGCGATACATGCCTCGTATTCTGCTTCGTTGTTTGATCCTTGAACCAAGTTTGAAAGCTAAAGGTATATGGGAATTGTCGGGCGCTATCAGCAACACCCCTATCCCATAACCGTACTGCTTAGACGCTCCGTCAAAGTACATAGTCCAAATCTCTTCTTTAACCTACAGAATAGCCTCATCTGGGAACAGATACTCTATTGCTTTGACTCCTTCCACTGGGTGATTGACTAGGAACTTCACCACCGCTCTCCCCTTCACAGACTTGCAAGTCATATACTTCAAATCAAATTCAGAGAGAAGAAGCAACCAACGGGCTAGCCTACCCGTAAGCGCTGGTTTCTCGAAGAGATATTTGATAGGAACCAATCTCGAAACCAGAATTACAAAGTGAGCTAACAGGTAGTGCCTTAACTTCCTGGTAGCCCATACCAAGGCTAAATAAGCCTTCTTCAGCGGAGTGTAACGGGTCTCATATTCCAGCATCTTCTTGCTCAGGTAATAGATGGCCTTCTCCACTCTATCCTTAGATTCCTACATAAGCATGCAGTCCATTGTCGTGTCAGTTACTGACAGATACAAAATCAACGGCTTCCCCGGCTCTGGCGGTGACAACACGGGTGGGTTCTGTAGATACTGCTTGATCTGCTCAAAAGCAACCTGGCATCGGTCATCCCATTGGAATTTATTTCCTTTCTTCAAGAGACCAAATAGTGGTTCACAAGTCAAGGTTAATTTTTCAATAAATCGTCTTATGAATTGCACCTCCTTTTCAGTCCTTGGTGGTGGCATTTCTAGTATGGCCTTGATTTTGAAAGGACCGACTTTAATGCCCCTTTGCGTGATCAAGAACCCCAACATTTTCCCTGTTGTGAAACCAAAAGTGCACTTCTGTGGATTTAGTCGCAACCGATATTCTCTTATCCGTTGGAAAAATTTCTTCAAGGCGGTGTAGTGGCCCTCTCTTTCCTTGGACTTAACAATCATGTTGTCCACATGCACCTTAACCTCTCTGTGGATCATATCATGCAAGATCGTGGTTGCAGCCCGTTGATAAGTAGCCCCAGCATTTTTCAAACCGAACGGCATCACCCTGTAGCAGTAGGTTCCCCATGATGTGGTGAAGGCAGTCTTCTTCCTATCCTCGGGTGCCATCAAGATCTGGTTGTACCCGGAAAACCCATCCATAAAGGAGAGCAATGCATGGCCTGCGGTGAAGTCCACCAATTCGTCGATGTGCGGTAGAGGAAAGTCGTCCTTCAGACTAGCTTTGTTCAGATCTCTAAAATCCATACACATCCGAATTCTGCCATCTTTCTTCGGCATTGGAACAATGTTGGCCAACCAAGTAGGATACTCAGATACTAGCAAGAACCCTGCATCTATCTGCTTGGTGACCTCTTCCTTGATTTTCAGAGCCCAATCCGGGCATATTCTCTGAAGTTTCTGCTTGACAGGTTGGGCCTCAGGGTCAAGAGGGATCCGGTGCTGTACAATCTCAAGATTGATTCCAGGCATGTCTTCGTAGGACCATGCGAAAACATCTTTGAAATCTTTTAACAAAGCGACTAAGCGCTCGTGTTCCTCCGAAGACAACGTAGACCCGATCTGGACCAGACGCGGATCCTTCTCAGTACCAACATTAATTGAAGTGATTTCATCAACCAGGGGTTTTACAAACCTCTCCTCCTCTCGATCAATCAAATTTTTCAAAACCAGATGAATTTCTTCCTCATCATTTTTATCAAAGTTTTGAAAGTCCTGATTAATGCAATAAACAAGTGGCACAGAAAAGTACTCGAAAATAATAGCGGTACCATTCTCATTTATAACTTCCAGTTCGTCCAATTCCACGGTTACAACCGACTCAAAAGAAAAGAAAAAAGACGACCTGGACAAAACAATGGCATCCGGGTTATCAATCCCAGGAATACTGGACTCTGACTCAGAAGAACTAGAATCTGATTCCGACTCGACAGACTCTGTGGAATCAGATTCCGGTTCACTACCTGATTCAGAGCTGTTAGACAAAAACCCCTACTTGAACTGCCAAACGAGGAAGGGTGCGATAGATGCATCCAGAATACTGGAAGAAGGGTCAACAACTGTTTGATCTCCAATCATGGAAATAGAGAAGTCATCCCCCAAGCTCTCCGGTTTGATCTGAGGATCCGGGAGGACACAAGCTAGCGCTGCTCCTATCTCAAGTTCTATGCCATCGGACTCATCCTCTATACACTGTTCAGCCTCAGCTGGTAGGTAAGTCTGCTCTTTTGCAACTTCATCCCCTTGCAACTGTAGATCAGAAAAGATCTCAAAGCCGGGCAAACGCCGCTTTTCAGAATTCAACCATGGCTCAGGAAAGCCGTAGAATGGAAAATCCTCCCCCTCCCGGACAAAGTGGCCGTTCAGGGTTCCTTGAATAGGTTTATGCACCAGTTCATAGTGCTTCCCAGTTTGCTTAGCTTTGGCCTTTCCTGCCATTTCCTTCCCCTTTCTTATCCAGTCCTCTTTGGTAGGTGTGTAACCTAGACCAAAGGTATAAGGATTATGTGGCAGTTCGGCTAACATACCAATGCCCTTTCGGCCGCTCCTTCCCAATCCTATTCCAGGTACATGTTGCAGCTTATTCATGAGGTAAACGGATTGAGCACTAACATATAACCCCTCATCAATAGCCAGAATATCTGGCACTACCTAGCCTCGGCCAAGGTAAACCCAGACAAAAAGACATCATTATTGCCGTGTACAATTTCTAGTACTGGTGTAGTGACTTCCGGTGGAGGATGTATGGAAGAGTTGCCAAAAACAATAGCTACCCTCTTCCCATGGGGGTACTTCAACGTCTGATGTAGAGTGGAAGAGACAGCTCTTACTTGGTGCAGCCACGCCCGTCCAAGGAGTAAATTAAAGGTGGCTGGAACATCTAGGACGTGAAACTCGATGTCCTGTTACACCGGGCCAACCTGAGTTCTGATCCAAACTGTCCCTATTACTTCCCGACTTGTATTGTCATAAGCCTGAATCACTTGGGCAGTTGGTGCGACGTCTGTTGGCTTCAAACCAATAGCATAGGCCGTGCATGACGGACACACATTAATTGCAGACCCGGTATCAACAAGACGACCGGTATCCACTTCTCTTTACATTCAACATAGATGTATAGTGGCTTGTTGTGCTCAGAGCCCTCAAGCGGCAATTCTTTATCTGTAAAGGTCAAAGTCAGTGAAGCGCCACCTCGGAACACCAGTCCCACTAACTGCTCGGTGGTTGTGTCAATGAGAGCTTAGCCTTATCCATTGTTGATAGAACAGCTTGTCTACACACCCGTGAAGCCATTAGCAAACCCCAGATGGAGATGTCTGCTTGAATCTTCTTCAGCTGCTTCAGTACAGCTTCCTTCTCCAACAGTTTATCTTTCTGTTTCTTAGCTTCCTTATCTTTCCCTGATGCTTCTGGTTGGTCCAAGTGTGGGGGCTTAAAGTACTGCCCACTCCGAGTCATGTGATCAACTTCCTCGGCATACCATGTATCATCTGGCAGATTCTGTCCCCAATCGTCATTCGTGTGGGCGAGATGCAAATCCTCATCTTCCCACTACATTCCTTCGGCAACTGACAAGTAACTGTCTATTTTCATTGTAAGCATTCCTGTATTCGCAACACAGTCAGTCCCCACAAGGCTTTCGGCTCTCTAGCCTTCTGATCAATCTCAATTCTTTCATGCTCGAACCGCTTCAGCACGGCCTCCTGTTTTGTATCGGCTATACAAATACTACCCAATTCCTGAGCAAAATTCTTAGTACCGGTGCTCTCCGGCAACTTCTCCTTGTTGTCGACCAATTCCTGAGCAATTCCCATTTCCAACTGTTCCTGCTTTGGTTGAGACCCTTCATCAGCATCCGGCTCATCACTAAGCCACTCTGAAGTATCCGTTGATCCGTTCATATCAAACCAGCCAATCTGTACATTCCCCAGATCCTGTTCATCAAAGAACTGTAGATTACTGATGTCCTCCTTAAGCTCAGCTAAGTCATCTGATCCCTGGCTTGGCCCGTCCTCCCGGACTACATTAACCTTCATTCCCTTCGGCAATTCCACCCCTGGCTTGGCCTGATCAGCTGGCGTAATATAGCGGAAGGGGTTGTATGCTTCCTCAATTAAGCTCACGGAGCCCTTAGGCAAGCCATCTTCCACCACAGCCACCATCACGGGTTCGGGTTGGGATATGGATGTGCTCATCATGCACAAGTCTATGCTTTTTGGGATGAATAGCGTCGGCTTAGGCAGGTGGGAGGGGGTGATGTATATGCTGGGGTCGTATGGGACGGCCATTGGTTGGATAAGGTTTACTTGCCTAGGTGGTAGGGGATGGTTATATGGTGGGAGGGGATTTGTAGTGACGTTAGGCTTCTCAGGAGGCGCTATCACTTTGTTGTCAATGAGATCCTGAATCTCATGATGGAGTCTAAAGCATAGGTCGATGTCATGACCATGCTGCTGGTGAAAGGCGCAATACTTGGCCGGGTTGTGTGTAGGAGGGAGGGGATTAGGCAATGGGTGCGGCTCCAGGGGCTTCAAATGCCTCTTTCTGATCAGGACCCTCAAGAGCACAGATAGAGACATGTAGAGTGGAGTGAAAACCCTCTGGCCCCGGGGTGGGTACTTTGCAGGTTGTGGGGTAGTTTCGGATGTACCGGTAAATGGGGTGGCTATTTTCGGTGTGGTGGTGACCATACCAACATCAGAGGTTCTTGTAGCTGCGTTATTACTCGTAGCCGCATTTGAACTGCGTGTAAAAGCCCTCTTGGGCTGCTCTTTTTCATGGTCAATCAAACCCTGTTTCATCGCATCCTCTATCTGCACCCCTATCTCATGAAGGTCAGCAAATGTGGGTAAAGTAGGACTATCATCTTTTGCAGCAGCCTTGGTTGCAGATTACGAACAACCATTCTTATCTGGTCCTTTTCAGCCGGTCAGGTTGTCATCATGGAGGCCTTGGCCCTCCACCGAGTGATGAAATCGGAGAAGCCCTCCTTCGGCTCTTGACGAGTAGCCTCAAGATCATGAGTTGCGACCTCGATTTGAGTGTTGTAAGAATATTAGGCGATAAAGGCCTCAGCCATCTCTTCCCAACTCCTCTTCACAGAATCTTCCAGTTTAGCATACCAAATAGTCGCGATACCCGACAGGGTCCGGCCAAAGAGGGATAGCTTCTGCAGTCTAGTCAGGCCTATCAGTCACAGAATATCTAAAAATAGTCGCAAGTGGACCATGGGATCACCCGAGCCATCGAAGCGGTCTATGTGTGGCATTTTAAATCTATTCGGCAATGTCACCGCTGAATCTGTATAGTCGTCCTCTATATCTGGGATCGAATTGACACCCTAAGCTCATTTGAAAATCTTCCCAAGTTTGCCCACTTTCAAAGTGGTAGGGTCAACCTCAAATTCAAACGGTGCCTCCATTAGGTAGGCTGGTGCTTTGGAAGTCTGGGGTGGGACTGGCCCTACTGGAATGTTCGCATTCTCTTGGACATTAGTTGTATCCCCGGGTATTGGAACCCTGACTTGGGGTGAATGCGAAGTAGAAGATGTGGCTTGTTGTGGTTGTTGTTGCTGTTGAAGCCTAGCAATCAGTTCAGCTTGCTGGGCTGCAATCTCTGTTTGGCAAGCGGTAACTTCCGCTCGGTAAGCAGCGTCCAGCTGCATGGCCTCGATGGCTTGTTGAAGTTGACGCATCATATCCTCCATGTTGTTTGAGGGGTGCTGATCTATCAGAATCGGTGTATACTCTCTTTTTGAGGTGGAAGCAGAAAACTGGGCTTGACTGTGCACAGGTGACGTAGATAGTGACCGCTGAATTGGTTACTGTTGAACTGGTGATCTGTGCGTAACTGTCCTCCGTCTCGTAACCGGGGGTAGCAAAGCAAACACTGGTTGTCCTCCAATAAGATCCTCAGATCGATAAATCCTCCTAACTCGAGTCCAGAGTGCTCGGGGGGTAGCTGCCTCGTCGGAAGCAATTGTGAAATACTACCTTTGAAAAAAGAAAATAAAGCAAAAAAGGAAACAACAATTAGAAAACGCACAACACCTCGGCTTAGGCAGAAACAACACACAGTTGAAATCATAAGCTGGTCAATCTGTACTCAAACACTGATTTCTGCCTCAAAACTGATACCCTCAAATTGATACCTAGACTTGCAACTGATACATACATTCCTGCAGAGTCACACTCTAAACGCACATATCAAGCAAGTGAGAGCCAAAACACCCCTATGATGGGGTAGGTTACCCTATCCTAATTTCGTAAGGAACTATGGGTTCACTACTCAAACAAGCGGTTTCAAACAATCTTGCATTCGGGTGAGCAACCTGTCCTAGTTTGGAACAGTCTCTATGGCTTTCGATATGCAACTAGGTCAATTGGTCAAAAGGGTACCTCAGCAAGACTACCTAATATACCTCTCGCACCTAACACTGAGAAGTGAAGGAGGATCAAACGGTACAACGGTAGTCCAGATCCAAGGTTTATGTTCTTATCGTAGCAGAGCCTGCAACCGGTCAGCCTTATGGCATGCTTTTCCAAGCAAGCCTCTGGCAAACCGTTCAGGAATAGCAAAAGGCAAACACTGTGACTTAGGTGCACCAATGCAAATGCAATGCAAAGAAACACATAAGTGTAAATAAACAACATATCATGAGTTCAAGTCAAGTTCTCTAAATCCCCAGCGGAGTCGCCATAAACTGTAGCTCGACTTTTTCGTGCCTCCTTTCGAAGAGCTCGAATTGGACCTACAGGTTGAACTCCTGTCACGGTTCTGAATCTAGTCTCACAAGTGCAATATGAAATCCATAAACACCAAAGAGTCGAATCCGGCAAATCTTTTTGGAAAACTGATTTTGAATCAAATAATGTCAAAACTAGACTGCTTTGCCATATTACAGAGTCGCCACCTAAATATTTTGTTTTTGGGAAATTTAGGAAACCCTGACTCGTGCCAAAGGCCACGTGTCCATCATCACCAAAGTTGCCTCGGCTCAGGAACTTGGGTACGAGAGGGGAAGGTCCTGAAATGAGCACCCCCGCTCATCCGATCAAAAGATCGGCCTCTACTAATCATGATTTGTTGTTTTATAAACCTCATGTGTTCTTTTTCTGATTATTTAGCTAACTTTACTACGTGACGCACACAAGCAAGTATAGACTAAAGTCGCAAGAATTGGAACGGATTCAACTCATGTTTGTTTTCGAAAATGGTATGAATTTGCCACCCTCAAGTGGGCTTAGAAATGCGTATTTGCCATCAGACATGATGGGTTTAAAACATGATTTGCCATTTGCAAAGTGGGCTTAAAACATTCATTCGTTGAATTGTTCCAATTCAAACAACAAAGCCTTCATCCACAGGCATTTATGCAGTTAATCATTTAAGCAAATAGTCTCATGGCAAGCATGCGAAAGATGGCAATATGGCAAACACACTCATGCAAGCATGCTAAAGCGTAAAAGCTTACCGAGTACTCCAAGCCAAAACAAAAAACTAGTTAGAAACGAGGCATGATCCTAACTATGTTAGATGCCTAATGCAACACATGCAATAATGCAATTAATAGGCTCGGCTACTAATATGGCATATGATACAATTTGATAGCATGCTTTGAAACACGTATTCAAATAAGTATTGAAATACGATGCAATTTGAATAATGCGCTGAGCCTCGGTGCATGCAAGACAAATGAATAATGCAAACATGCAAGCATAAGGTATGCTAATTGAAAATGTCCCTAATCTAACCATCGAAAGCAGATAAATAAAATAGAGAAAGACGCGGGGTTGGAAGACATGGACGCACACACGCACGCTTATTAAAACAGTATGCCCTCTCGAGGGAGGGTCCGAATGGATAAGCTAACTAACTAGCTACGTTAATTATTACAACACAATTGAAACTAATTAACTATTCTAATTAACTAATTACAACAATTAAAATAAATTAGCTAATTATTCTAAGCTAGCTAAAATATTACAAACCAAATTAAACTTAAATAATTACAACACTTGTATTAATTAGCTACAACTAACTTAATAAAGCATTTAAGCGGCCTCGAGGGACGAGGGGTGCATGCATGCTCGGTTGCTCCACCCGAAAATGCTCTTGCCTTGCCATCGGATGCCTCTGTTTGCACTCATTTGATCTCTGAAAACTGCACCAACTTCTAGATTGCCTTTGCTCCAACACAGGAACATATTTGCACAAAAATTCACTAGTGGCCGGTTGGCCACAAAAGGTGGCTGTCGGCCACCTCAACTGGCCGGTCGACTAGTTTAAATGGCCAGTGTAGAGAAGTGGTTTGGAAATACTTTTCAGATCCTGGGAGGCGCTGGTGATCCTCAGCTAGTCACCTGAAAAGAGGAAAATTCCGATCAGGGGTGCCGGGATTAGCACTCCGACGGACAAGTTAGTTCAGACACTCAAGATAACTTCTTCTTTAAGTTAAGTGAAGTGATTCTTACATACCTTTCTGGATTTGCGGTTCTTGTATTTATACTCACTTTTTTGGGCCTCGGGGCCTGAGCCTACGTTTATCCTATTCACCTTACATTTACTCGGATCTACTGACCCTCGTCTATTCGGCCTTGTTAACATATTCAACGCCCTAGTTACGCAGTACGAAGCCAAGTAGTATCCAGTTTCTGGGGTACGCATCTCCCAACTCTTCCACTTATTCAGCTCCCACAATTGCCCCCCAAGCACTTCACTGACGACAGTTAGCTGGAGTGCTTGGTTTTGAATTTCGAAAGGTCAGAGCCAAAATTCGGCGGCTGGCCTCATCGTTATGCGGATATCTAAGCGCACTTCTTTCGGTTGTCGTGTCAACTTCTCCCCTTCGCACATATGTTCATTTATTGCGATTTAAAATTTTGACACCCTTTCGTGTATCACATCACGCTCATCGCTGGTTTGCCTTTTGGATATTCCCCGCAACTCTGTTTTCTGATATCCCTTTCGTCATTTGTAAGTTCTATCCTCCTTTGCTTTGAAGACTTTTTCTGGTTTGTTCCTTCCTCAGCATATTCTTACTAACTGTAAGTTATGGCGAAACATTTGAAAGACCTCCTCTCGTCAGATCGAATCGTCGGCTTTAAACGCCATTTCTCCATTCCTGATGATGTCCGTCTGTCGCTTGTGGCAGATGTCATTCTTGATATGGAGAGGGAGGACGAAACCACGATTGTCTTTCCCCTTTTGTCAGTTGCAGAGGGTGGAGTCCGTTTCCCCCTTCACCCGTTTCTTAGGGCTGTGCTTCGCTACTGGGGTTTAATCCCTTCCCAACCTAATGTGAATTTCTTTAGAATCATAATGGGGATTATAGCGCTCAACCGTCGCCTAAGAATTAACCTTGGCATTCCAGCCATCCGGCATTGTTATGCCTTGGCTAAGTCTTCTGGTCGGCACGGGCGTTTCTTCCTTAGGGCCAAGGATATCGACCATCATCTGATTACGATGCTTTCCAGTTCTGGAAAACGAGTTGATGACGTTATGGTCGTTGTCCAGGGTAACTGGGAATTTGGCGAAGGGAGGATCACGCCGACCCTATTCCTAGACGGAGGGGCGAGCCAGGTGGCTGATTGCCTTCTCGCTTTTGTTTTATTATTTGTTCGTTTTTATTGTGAAGCCCCTTATTTGAAATGTGACGGCTTGTCTTCTGCAGGGAGCGTTTTGAAGAAAGTTCTGCCTTCAATTGACGGCGCCGTTCTTTTGGATATAGAAGTCGCGCTCAAATATTTCGGCCGTCGAAGTCTTCAGAAACAAGGGAGGTCGGCGCATATTCTGTTTCGTTACGAGCCGACATATACGACCTTCTCTGCGGCGGAAAATATCCCTGTTCCGGAGGGCGAAGATTCTCTTATCGCTCTTATTTTATCTGACTTCAAAAACCTGAGGCAGGTTGGTTTTGAAGGGTCCGATTCAGAGCGGGACGTAGCTGATAGCGAATCGGATCAGTCTGAGACCGAATCTGACGAGGTATTGAATTCGGCCGATCCCTCATCTACTGGCCGAGGGGATCTTTCACTTGACGGCGTTGTTCACAGTTTGGAGAGTATTCCCACTGCAGACCACGAAGACATGGCAGGGTTAAGCCTGACACAACTTGCCAGGAAGGCGAACGCGGAAAGGTTGGCTGCGAGGCGAAGAGCGGAGGCCCTTCCGTCCGAAATACCGCCCGCCACCGACTCTCAATTCTCCCTGCCTGTTAGCGGATCAGAGTCCGTGCGCATTGAGGTTGAAACGGCGGCAAATCGGAATGCCGAATCTTCTGTGATCGTGCAGGCCGGTCAAGAAGTTGAGGCGGAGAAACGCCCTGCCGAGTTTGAGGCCGGCTTAGAGGAACACGGCGGCAAACGTCCTCGATTAGAGGGATCGGGCGTGGTCGTTCCTTTTGTGATTCGGCCGACGGTAAGAAACGTACCGATTTCTTTTGATGCATCGGCGCTCAAAGATCCAGAAGTCGCATTCAGCTTGGCCACGTCCATGTCGTTGCCGTCTGACAAGGAGGCTTTCCGGGTGGAAACAGATCTGAATGCGACAGCACTAGCCGCCCAATTGGCACTTTTGGTACATAGTCGAACTTAGCTTTACTTAATCCGAATACTGTTAAAGTTAAGGTTCTAAATGCTTGTTTTGCAGACCGTCGGATGGATAGCCAATTTGGGCTGTCGCCATCGCGACGCCGTCAAAGAGATTGGCCATCTACGCGAGGAAGCTGAGGGCCAGAGGAGAAGGGCCGAGGTCGAGGCTTTGAGGGCAAATAAGGAAGCCTCAAGGGCCGACGCCGAGATGGAGAGGGCTCGTAGCGGGGATCAGTTGAGATCGGATGCCGAGAAGAAGGCGGATGCGAGCGAAGATGGCGATCTCCAGACTGGAGGCTGAGTTGGCTGAAATGAAGGCGGCGAAGGAAGCGGCCGACTCGGAGTCTTCCAAAGTGTTCGAGGCCGGGAAGAATGCTAGGCTTGCCGAGTATGTTGACCAGGTCCCCAAGTTTGAAAATCGGGGATTCAAACATGGCTGGCTCAAAGCCCTTGCTGCTGCTAACGCTTCGTTGAATATGCCGATACCATATGAGCAAGTGGATGTTGAGCCATTGGAATCTGATTCTGATGGCTGATCCGGCCAACTGACAGTTTTTAATTTAGTGTTTTTCATCTGTTGCTACAGTCATGAGTATATATATAACGTGAGTTGTGCTCAATAAATGTTGAATGCTATTTTATTTTTTTACTTTATTTTATTTTATTTATTTTAGATCGGCTTCTTAATAAATCTGCCCTTGCCTTGGCCAGGGCGCGAGCTTGGGAAGCCGAATGGGCCTAACTCGCGGGCTGGCCAAGGCACGGACTGGTCGGCCGTTTGCACTTGAAAAGTCGGCCGATAAGATTAATAGATCTGCCCTTGCCTTGGCCAGGGCGCGAGCTTGGGAAGCCGAATGGGCCTAACTCGCGGGCTGGCTAAGGCACAGACTGGTCGGCCGTTTGCACTTGAAAATTCGGCCGATAAGATTAATAAATCTGCCCTTGCCTTGGCCAGGCGCGAGCTTGGGAAGCCGAATGGGCCTAACTCGCGGGCTGGCCAAGGCACAGACTGGTCGGCCGTTTGCACTTGAAAATTCGGCCGATAAGATTAATAGATCTGCCCTTGCCTTGGCCAGGGCGCGAGCTTGGGAAGCCGAATGGGCCTAACTCGCGGGCTGGCCAAGGCACAGACTGGTCGGCCGTTTGCACTTGAAAAGTCGGCCGATAAGATTAATAGATCTGCCCTTGCCTTGGCCAGGGCGCGAGCTTGGGAAGCCGAATGGGCCTAACTCGCGGGCTGGCCAAGGCACAGACTGGTCGGCCGTTTGCACTTGAAAAGTCGGCCGATAAGATTAATAGATCTGCCCTTGCCTTGGCCAGGGCGCGAGCTTGGGAAGCCGAATGGGCCTAACTCGCGGGCTGGCCAAGGCACAGACTGGTCGGCCGTTTGCACTTGAAAAGTCGGCCGATAAGATTAATAAATCTGCCCTTGCCTTGGCCAGGGCGCGAGCTTGGGAAGCCGAATGGGCCTAACTCGCGGGCTGGCCAAGGCACAGACTGGTCGGCCGTTTGCACTTGAAAATTCGGCCGATAAGATTAATAGATCTGCCCTTGCCTTGGCCAGGGCGCGAGCTTGGGAAGCCGAATGGGCCTAACTCGCGGGCTGGCCAAGGCACAGACTGGTCGGCCGTTTGCACTTGAAAAGTCGGCCGATAAGATTAATAGATCTGCCCTTGCCTTGGCCAGGGCGCGAGCTTGGGAAGCCGAATGGGCCTAACTCGCGGGCTGGCCAAGGCACAGACTGGTCGGCCGTTTGCACTTGAAAAGTCGGCCGATAAGATTAATAGATCTGCCCTTGCCTTGGCCAGGGCGCGAGCTTGGGAAGCCGAATGGGCCTAACTCGCGGGCTGGCCAAGGCACAGACTGGTCGGCCGTTTGCACTTGAAAAGTCGGCCGATAAGATTAATAAATCTGCCCTTGCCTTGGCCAGGGCGCGAGCTTGGGAAGCCGAATGGGCCTAACTCGCGGGCTGGACAGTTGGCATCCGACTGTTGACGTTTGGGATTGCTGACGTTGCCTCGAGAAGGCTGCAAATATTGAAGGATAAATGGAGCGGGTGCACGCCAGAGGCCCTACTTTTTATTCAGGAAACTGGGGAGGGACGAAGATTGACTGAATCAGACGTCGCAATGAGTCGCAAAAGTGAGCCTACGCGTTCGGGAAAAGAACGTCCAAGGATCGGGTAACACAGCAGCCCCTTAGTCATCGAAGCAGATCGCCCCGAAAGGATAGGCAACCGAGAATCGAGCCTGAAGCGACGCCACGGCCGTTAAGTTTTGCGGTTTCTGTGAGGAATAGACCAATGACGGAGGCGGACTCTATCATCAAAGACCCAGATGTGGCAGTTGAGTTCGCTCGACAGATATTTCCGCCGGAAGTCCAACAATCGATGGTCGGACGTCGAGATTTCGAAGTATTTCGAGACGGCATCCACGGGGCCGTGAAAGGACTATATACTGCCTACGAAGTCGGCATGCGTCTGCGAGAAGCGCGACGTGAGAGCGAGAAAAAGGATGAAAGGAATCGCAATTTGGAGGTTCGCGCGGAAAAGGCTGAGCGTGAGCTTCGGGAACTGAAGAATGTTCGAGCGAGCGCGTCGGTTGCGACCGATCAATCTAAATTGGTTGGTGCGGGGAGAGGAACCCAACAGACCTCGGGTTATGAAAAGGGGTTTCAGGATGGCCTGAAGTTCGGGATAGAGAAGACCAAACAAGACCTTGCCGAGGAGGTCTGTCGATGTGAAAATCGTGGATTCAAGCACGGCTGGATCAAGGCCCTTCAAAGCGAGGAATCCCTCGAAGCCGCGGGAATTGATTCGGCCTTGCCCCTGTATCATCGCCATCACTTTCCTTATCCCGATTTCGAAATTGAGAAGAGCGACGATGAGGGTGCCGATTGAATAGACATTGCGCTGAATAAATAGAATTTCTTTTCTTTTCAACGTTTGTATTTGGTCTTGACATGTTATGTGTTTAATTAATCGTATTACTTCGTCTTTCTGGCAAGTTTTGTGTTGTATGGCGTAAATGTTTGGACACGTATTGGCCGGTCTGAATTGCCAATGATTCTTATTGAATATTTATTCGGCCAATCAAGTGGTCCGAATACAAACCTCAGAAAGGCCAGTCGGGATATGCACGAAGGGCGCTCCGAATCCGGAGTCTGTTTTGGCCAATCGTGATATCCACGAAGGGCGCTCCGAATCAGGAGTCTTATTTTGGTCGATCGTGATATCCACGAAGGGCGCTCTGAATCCGGAGTCTATTTTGGCCGATCGTGATATCCACGAGGGCGCTCCGAATCCGAGTCTATTTTGGCTGATCGTGATATCCACGAAGGGCGCTCCGAATCCGGAGTCTTTATTTTGGCCAATCGTGATATCCACGAAGGGCACTCCGAATCCGGAGTCTTTATTTTGGCCGATCGTGATATCCACGAAGGGCGCTCCGAATCTGGAGTCTATTTTGGCCGATCGTGATATCCACGAGGGCGCTCCGAATCCGGAGTCTTTTTTGGCCAATTGTGATATCCACGAAGGGCGCTCCGAATCCGGAGTCTTTATTTTGGCCGATCGTGATATCCACAAGGGCGCTCCAATCCGGAGTCTATTTTGGCCGATCGTGATATCCACGAGGGTGCTCCGAATTTCGGAGTCTATTTTGGCCGATCGTGATATCCACGAGGGCGCTCCGAATCGGAGTCTTTATTTTGGCCAATCGTGATATCCACGAAGGGGCGCTTCGAATTCGAAGTCTGTTTTGGCCAATCGTGATATCCACGAAGGGCGCTCCAAATCCGGAGTCTTTATTTTGGCCGATCGTGATATCTACGAAGGGCGCTCCGAATCCGGAGTCTATTTTGGCCGATCGTGATATCTACGAGGGGCGCTTCGAATCCAGAGTCTATTTTGGCCGATTGTGATATCCACGAGGGGCGCTCCGAATCCGGAGTCTTTATTTTGGCCAATCGTGGTATCCACGAAGGGCGCTCCGAATCCGGAGTCTATTTTGGCCGATCGTGATATCCACGAGGGGCGCTCCGAATTCGGAGTCTTTATTTTGGCCAATCGTGATATCCACGAAGGGCGCTCCGAATCCGGAGTCTTTATTTTGGCCTTGGAAGGCTTAATCGGACCTTATTAATCAAGGCTTGGGGGCGAACTTGGGAAAACGAGAAACTTTGTATTACAAAGATGGATCACGTACAAGTATCAAGCCCACAAGTCGGGTCAATGATAGAATTTACGCAAGTGTGTAGAATTCCAAGGCCGTGGCAGGCTTCTTCCTGTCATGTCTGAGAGCCGATATGCCCCTGTTCCTGCGATGGATTCAATTTGATAGGGGCCGTCCCAGTTTGGACCCAGTTTTCCATCGGCCGGTCTTCGGTCGGCTGGAAGTACCTTCTTTAGGACAAGCTCTCCTGGCGTGTATCGGCGCAACTGAACTCGCTGATTGTACGACTTGGCGAGCTGCTGCTGGTAGCGTGCCATGGATGCCAGGGCGCGGTCTCTTCGTTCTTCAATTAGAATCAGATCTAGGGCAAGCATCATGTCGTTTCGGCCCGTGTCAAAAACTTGCGATTTCAGGGTTGGGAGTCCGATTTCCAGGGGTAAGATTGCCTGGGTTCCGAAGCATAGAGCAAACGGCGTTTCTCCGGTGGATCTCCTTGGCGTAGTCCGATGAGCCCACAATACACTCGGCAATTCTTCTACCCATTTGCCTTTAGCTTTTTCCAGTCTCTTTTTGATGCCGTCCAAGATGGATTTGTTAGAGGCTTCGGCCTGACCATTGCTTTGTGGGTAGGCCGGTGTCGAGAAGTAAGGCCGAATGCCATATTTGCTGCATAACTCTCGGTACACGCCACAATCAAACTGGGTGCCATTGTCTGAGATCAGAGCTCTCGGAATGCCGAATCGTGTTATGATGTTTCTCCATACAAAGCGTTTAATGTCGGCATCTCGTATATGTGTTAGAGCCTCCGCTTCGACCCATTTTGTGAAGTAGTCTGTCGCGACGATTAAGAATCGTTTGTTCCCTGGGGCCCTGGGCAATGGTCCTACGATATCAAGTCCCCATTGAGCAAACGGCCAGGGGCTGGTGATAGAGTTCAACTCTTCGGCAGGCAGATGGGTTAATGGGGAGAACTTTTGGCACTGTTCGCACTTTTTTACATAACTCTCCGCGTCAGCCCTCATTGTCGGCCAATAATACCCCTGCGTTATAGCTCGATGGGCCAGGGAGCGTCCGCCGGAATGGGCACCGCAACTGCCCTCATGTATCTCTGTCAGAAGCTCTTCCACTTTGTCGGGGTGTACGCATTCCAAATATGGACCAGAGAGGGACTTTTTGTAAAGTCCTCCTTGCGGATCCAGATAATATCGCAGGGCTTTATTTCGCAGCTTGTGTGCTTCTTTTTTGTCCTCTGGGAGTTGTTCAGAAGAGAGGAATGCAGCAATGGGGTCCATCCAGCTTGGTGCGGATTCTATAATATTGACATGGATTTCCTCCGAAGGACCAATACTCGGCTCCGGGATGAAACCTACTTCGATGGTCCGTTTGATCTCAGAATTGATGGCGGAGGCTAAGCATGCCAAGGCGTCCGCGTGTGTGTTCTGATCGCGCGTTATTTGGTTCAGTTCATGATGGTCGAATTTTGCCAGCAAGGAATTGGCCGTTTTCATGTAGGCCGCCATACGGTCGTTTCTTGCCGCATACTCCCCCTTTAGCTGATTGATTACCAACTTTGAATCACAAAATACAAGCAGATGCCGAGCGCCGAGAAGGTGCGCATTCCGCAGACCGGCTAGAAGGGCTTCGTATTCGGCTTCGTTATTTGATGCTTCGAAGCCAAGCTTGACGGCCTGCTCGATCACTGCGCCGTCTGGAGACATGATTACAACTCCGGCGCCACTGCCCCTTTGGTTAGATGATCCATCACAGTATAATTGCCAAATATCCCCGACATAAATTCTCCAGTTCGGCTTTGGTAGAACCTCGGCCTTTGGTCGAACATCAGGTTTGAAGTTGGCAAGCTCGCCGGTGAATTCGGCAACAAAGTCGGCCAACACCTGCCCCTTGATTGCAGTTTTAGGTAAAAACCGAATGTCGTATTGGCCGAGTTCAAGAGCCCATTTTGAAACACGTCCCGATGCTTCTGCACTCCGTAGTACCGATCGGAGGGGATAATCTGTTAGCACCCCAATGCTATGTCCCTGGAAGTAATGCATCAATTTTCTTGCCGCCATGACTAGGGCTAAGATGAGTTTTTCCAGCGGAAGGTAGCGTGTTTCGGCGTCAACCATTGCCTTGCTCACATAATACACTGGCCGTTGCTCACCCTCCTCCTCCTTTAACAGTACGGCGCTGACGGCCCTATCGGAAACTGCCAGATATAGGATGAGCGGGTCACCAGCGGCGGGTGTTGTCAAGAGAGGTACTGTGCGGAGGTACGTCTTGAGCCCGTTGAAGGCTGCTTCACATTCGGCGGACCATTCAAAAGCCTTACCCTGCCGTAGTGTCTGAAAGAATTGTCGGCAGCGATCTGTAGACCGGCTGATGAATCTGTTAAGTGCAGCGGCCATCCCCATCAACTTTTGGACTTCTTTTACTGAACGGGGGGAGCCGAGTTCCAAAATTGCTGTGACCTGCCTCGGGTTGGCTTCGATTCCTCGGTGATTGACGATGTAACCCAGGAATTTGCCAGAGCCGATTCCAAACGCACACTTGGAAGCGTTCAGTTTCATTCTGTATTTGCGTAAGATGCTGAATGTCTTTTCTAGATCGGCTATATGATTCTGTTCTTCTTTGGACTTGACCACCATATCATCTATATATACTTCCATAGTGTGGCCTAGTTGCTCTTTGAACATGGCAGTGACCAGTCTTTGGTAGGTTGCCCCTGCATTCTTCAGCCCAAAGGGCATAACTTTGTAGCAATAGGTTCCTCTTGGGGTGAGGAAGGCAGTTTTGTCCTGGTCATCTGGATGCATGGCGATTTGATGGTAGCCTCTGTAAGCATCGAGGAAGCTCATGCGTTGGTGACGTGCCGTCGCATCGACGAGTTGGTCGATTCTAGGTAGAGGAAAACAGTCTTTGGGGCAAGCTTTGTTCAGATCCGTGAAGTCGACGCACACTCGCCAAGTCCCATTTTTCTTCTTCACCACCACTGTATTGGAAAGCCACGTAGGGTAAGTAACTTCTCTAATTGCCCCGGCGTCAAGCAGTTTGTCTACCTCCTCGACAACGGCGGCAGTGTGCTCCGCGGCTGACCGTCGGCCTCTCTGTATGATCGGCTTACATTTCGGGTCGACATTCAAACGGTGCTGTGAAACTGACGGGTCTATTCCCGGCATTTCGTACGGAGTCCATGCAAAGACGTCAAGGTTGTTGAGCAAGAAAGAGATCAGCTGCTGCCTGTCGGCCTGATTCAGAGAGGCGCCGATCATGAAGAACTTTTCTGGGCTGCCATCAATGTCAACTCGGTCTAAATCTTCTGTGGCTTTCTCATTTGGATTCCGCCCAACGTCATCCAGGATTTCCCGATTCGGCACCTCAATGGAATTTACTTGCAGTTCCTTTGGCGTTCTGGCGGCGAGGAGATAACATGCTTGTGCCGATTTCTGGGATCCGCGGATTTGCTCAATGCCGTGTTCTGTTGGGAAACGAAGCAGTTGATGATAGGTGCTTGGGACGGCCTGCAATGTATGCAACCATGATCGCCCCATGATGAGATTGTACGGCGACGGCAGCTTGACGACCAAGAATTCCACGTCCACCGTTCTGGAACCTGCTCGAACGGGTAGGCTGATCTTTCCCAATGGGTACTCTGGAGTGGCGTTGAAGCCAAATAGTGGATAAGGGGCCGGAGTCAGGTCTGACTCGTTGAATCCGAGTTTGATGAAGGTTTTATAATACATAACCTCCGAGGTACTGCCCTGGTCGATGAGAATGCATTCGACGGTGAACCGGTTGACGCGCAGCTCAACAACCAACGGATTGATATGAGGGAGTGATACACCGATCAAATCGGAATCGTCAAAGGTGATACTTGGCGATTCTCGGGGCCGCTTCACTGGCGTGAGCTGCTGTTGGGGACCTGGATGTGATTGGATCGCATGTACGGCCGGGCCTGTTGGCAGGCTGTATATCATGTGGACGGTATCAAGCGGAATTGCGTCCTGCGGAGGAGCAAGTGTTTCGACCACATCCTTTCGGACGCACTGGTGAAGACGTTCGTCTTTCGCCAACACCGCAAGGGGATCTGTCGTCACATAGCTGCCGTGAGTTGCTTGCTGCGGGGCCCAGGATCCTCGATCATCTGCCCTCGGTGGTCGCTCGCTCAGAAGCCTGATATTTCTGAGGCCAGATCGCGACGAAGGCGTTCGTTCTCAGCGATGATGTTGTCTAACCTTTGTTTGGTTTGCCTAGCTTGCGCCATGGTTGCCTGTATTGTCTTTTGCGTTGGGTTTGACGATGAGCGGAGGTCTGAGGCTGGTCTTGCTGCGATGATTTGTTGTCCAAGCGAGTTGTTGGTGGCCATCGGAGGATCTTCGTTCACGCCTGCCATGGATGTATTTGAGTATTCCCACAGACGGCACCAATTGTGGAGAAGTGGTTTGGAAATACTCTTCAGATCCTGGGAGGCGCTGGTGATCCTCAGCTAGTCACCTGAAAAGAGGAAAACTCCGGTCGGGGGTGCTGGGATTAGCACTCTGACGGACAAGTTAGTTCAGACACTCAAGATAACTTCTTCTTTAAGTTAAGTGAAGTGATTCTTACATACCTTTCTGGATTTGCGGTTCTTGTATTTATACTCACTTTTTTGGGCCTCGGGGCCTGAGCCTATGTTTATCCTATTCACCTTACATTTACTCGGATCTACTGACCCTCGTCTATTCGGCCTTGTTAACGTATTCGGCGCCCTAGTTACACAGTATGAAGCCGAGTAGTATCCAGTTTCTGGGGTACGCATCTCCCAACTCTTCCACTTATTCGGCTCCCACAGCCAGTCAGCTACTTCAAGTGGCTGGTCGGCCACCCCCATTTCTGGACTTCTGCTTTTGCTGCAACAGAGAGCAAACAGAGGCAAAGCAATGCATTTTAAAAAAATATGTGTACTGCTACCCTCCTTATCATCTCTCAAGCTCAAAGGAGTATAGCTCTTGGCTCTCAAGTTATCAACCAAGCATTTTCAATGCATGATGGCTAGAAAACCAAGTTTGTACAAGCTTAATGAATGCATAAATAAGACTCAAAGGACCACCACCCTATCATGCACGATCAAGGGTAATGGTGACTAAGAAAAGTGGCACATTTCATCACTTTGAGTATGAAATGTCCCATTTTTCTTGTGTTCGGATTAACGTCCGATCCGAACACATGCAATGCAACACAAAGATGCTTAATCTTGCCTCTTTTACTTTGTTCATTTTGTTTACACATTTTACATTACCGATTAGTCCTTTAATTGATTAAGTCCAAGGTGATTTTCCTCTAATCGAAAGTGAACTTAAACCACAAGCACCTTGAGCATGAAAGAGGTCTCATGCTGTTGGTTAGTAGAAACCCGCAAGAGAGGATTAAAACCATTAGGCATGAAGGCCTCAATTCTACACTCAAGCCAACAAAGGGGTTCAAAGCTACTTTCAAAACAAATGAAAGAGTGAAGAACAGAGGGAGATGGTAGAGATTTCAGTGCTGAAATGCGTTGCAAAATGGCACTATATCATGCAAGCAACACATGCAATACATGCCAAAAAGTCTAACTCACTAAGCTAGTGAAAACCATCACACTATAGCCATGCAATACAAGCCTCAAAGGGCCAAACCAACTCAAAACAGAGTTGAAACCAGTCAAAATAGTGGCTAAAACATGCTGAGAATAAGGCACGAAAGGCTAGAAAAACATGCTCACATGTTAGCTCGCAAACAAGACTCAAGACACAACTCTCAAAAGGAATGAAAGAGTGAAACAAATGAGCATGTGATAGAGCTGTATACACTGAAATTACATGTAAAAAGACACTACAACATGCAATCCTTCCAAGCAAAACATGTTTAGAGGCCTAAAATGCCATGCTAGTGAAGCCATTTGCACTACAACTTTGCAAAACAAGGCCCACATGACCAAAGCAGCCCAAAACAGAGCTAAATCATGCCAAATTAGAGGCAAACACATGCTGGAAATAAGCTAAGTTAAGCTACAAAAACATGCTACCATGTGATGCTAACTAGGCATGGAAGTAAGACACAAGGAGGGAAGGCTAACCCTTCCATTTTTGGACTTCAAAACATACTTTTTACCACTAAAATGACTTTAAATTTCAGTGGTTTAAAGGCTCAAAAAGTTTAACTTTAATATGCTAAAAGATGGTGCAAAGGTTCACACAAATAATCAACAAGAAGGGTAGACAACCTTTTAGCACAAAATGACTTCAAACCAACATGTTAAGGCCCAAAAATCAGAACTTTTTGTAGTTGAAAACTAGGCCCAAAACAGTATAAAGAGATGGCAAAACAAGTATGTACAAAGTGCTTAAATGAGGTAAGTTTTATACCTTTGAAGCACAACACAAAACAGCCACTCTCTTAGGCTCAAACAACCTTCCAACAGCCCAAAATAGGTTCCGAGAGGCCTCTGCTCCAAGGTGGTCCAATTTGGTTAAGGGCTAGTGTGCAAATGTGTAGAGAATTCTAACTATCAAGCATAAAACAAGAGGAGAGAGAGAGAGAGAGAGAGAGAGAGAATTCTAGAGAGACAGAGGCAGAAATTTGCTCAAAAATATCCAAGCCCTCAAAATGGGGGAGAGACCCCGCTATATATAGAAAATCAAGCTAAAGGCTTGTATTCATCCCTCCATACACGTGTATGGAGATGGCCTTCAATGAACAACAGCTGGCTAAGAAATATCTAAAAGAGAAAAATGGCAGTCGGCCACTTTAGGTGGCTGACTGACCACCTCAACTAGCCGACCGACCACTTCAAGTGGTCGACAAGAGGGAAAAGTGGCCGACAAGGCCCCTCCCCCTTCCAGGCAAGAGGCACCAAGGTTTGGCCCGAAAGCAAGCACAAAACAAAAAGGTTTTAGAGGCCCAGTGACAAGGCGTTCCGCCGAGAACTTCGGGCGCTCAAAACAAGCACAATCATCAAGTGCACAAATGATGACATCTAAGTCTTAAGGTCGGTCAAATATGGGGTGTCTACACTACCCATTCCTCTCATATTACCCAAGATCAGGGGTATGTGTTATATTGTATTGACCATCACCTTCCCATTGACCTGCCTGAGATGATTGTCACCAAAATGATCACTGTCTTTGATGGTCGCAAGTCCTTGGGTCTTCCATATGGTTGTTTTCTTACTCGATTTCTCACTTCTCTTGGTGTCCCTGTTTTTGAGGACGACGAGTTTGCCTCTCCTATTAAACCTATCACCAAGTTGACCGTGTCTTAGAGTCAAGCTCATGTTCGGGGAGGTCGGTCGGGAGTCGAGGTTTCTGATGCTGGTGATGATCCCCTAGCTGAGGAGGCTGAGATTGATGCAGCCGCTACCGGTGCACCTGAGATGCACCCTCGTTCATTTCGTGGCCAGCTGCAGCAGTTCAAGCAGTCTGTCACTCAGCGCCTTGATCAGCTTGATGCCAGGCTTGATACTCTTGATGGCCATCTCGATCAGCAGGCTGCCCTGTTGACTCAGATTCTGTCTTTGTTACAGATGCCGCCACCTCCACCAGACTCATAGTTCTATTTATTCTTGGACACTTTTTTTATTTAGTCTGTCTATACTGTTTCTTTTGTCTCTCCCGAACAAAAAGGGGGAGTATTGGTTTGGGGGTATTTGGGGTATATTGCATGATGATGGTTGGAGTAGTTGGGATATATACTTTTTGCATGCTCATTGTGGACATTTGCAGACTGGACATACTACTGGACATATTATTTTTGTATGATGATATAGTTTCATACTATTTTTGCATGATAATATAGTTTTTATTTGTTATGTCTTGATATGATTTTCTTTTTTATTTTGAATAACTACTCTATCTATTCCCATGGTGTTGGTTTTCTATTTTTGCAGATATTTGGTCCAGGTTGTTTTGTTAAGTTAAGTTGGTAGTGTTGCGTAGGTTGGTTGTTTTTGTTCGCGCGTGTGTTTTCTAGGAAACTGTTAGAATGTTTTGTCTGGGAATTGACAAAGGGGGAGATTGTTAGGTCCCTTAGTCTTGTCAATCCCGTGAACAAACATGTTTATTGAGTTGTAATTTTACTAAGAATTTTGTCTTGCTCACTCGAGCGAAAATGTTCTACTCCCAGAAGTTGTTTTGTCTAAAAAAGTTCTGAGAAGGAGGATTGTACGCTCGAGCGAAGGAAGCTTGGCTCGAGCGATGGCACTTAAGGAAAACACGCGTATTTGGTTCCTCGCTCGAATGAGAAAGTCTTCACTCGAGCAACCATCGCAGACTCTGTTTTCTATATATACTTGTTTAAGCTTGTTTTAGGGTTACGTTTTCTAGATCTTCTTTAAAGGTTTTAGGGTTTTCTTTTGAGGATATTTTTCTAGTTTTCCTTGATGCTTGATTGAGTTTGAACTCATGTTCTTATAAACACACACCAAGGAGCTTCTTTGATCTTCTTTGAGAGTATTCTTCTTCGATGGAATCCGAAGATTCAAGCACAGAGTAATCAAAGGAGTTTGATGTTGTATCCAGTCGTTGATTCGACAGTAGATGTTGTGGATTCAACATCAATCTAATCAATTTCGAGACGAAGGTTGCAGTGAAAGATATACAGAAGATTTGAAGACAAATTGGAAGCATTTGGGTAATTTGTTTGGTATCTTTGTAATCTTTCTCACTTCAATAGTGGATTGATTTGTGGCGTTTCACCTGTGGTTTTTTTTTTTATCACAATTGAAGGTGCTTCAATTATGGTTTTTCCAAGTAAAAATCGTTTGTGTCGGTTTATTGTTTTCTGAAACAACAATCTAAATCACTTTCGTACGTGCATGATGATTTGGATTTTGAGTTTTAATTGGTTGGGAGTTAGAACAATTAAATCTTGATCTAATCACAAATCATTTAGGTTTTTCAATGAGAATAAAATATATTTACATTTCACCTAGTTTCACAGACTTCTTCCCTTTTCTTTTTCCAAATCCCTCCCTAAATTCCTCAATTAAACACAGCCTTAGAGTGCAGTAATTTTGGTATGTGAAAATCCAAATTTTCAATATGATGCCATGATTAAGATGCGAATATGATGATATGCATTATATGGCAGTGGAATTTCCAAGACTTCTTGACTTCCAACTAAAAGGTAGAAAGTTAGTAACCATACAAAAGTTCAGTTGAAGAGTTCTTGAGCATTCATTTATAGAAAAAGTTGAATTTCATGAATTAGACATTACACCATCAATGGAAGCCCTCAAAATACCTTTCTTGTTTTCCTTTTTATTTTCCATCTTAATAATCTCCAACGCAGTAGACACCATAAGCATAACTCAATCCATAACAGCCAACAATACCATTGTTTCATCTGGTGGGAGCTTTGAGATGAGTTTTTTTTTCCACCCTAGCAATTCACAGAATCAATACCTGGGAATATGGTACAAGAAAATGTCTGTCAAGACTGTTGTATGGGTTGCCAACAGAGAAATCCCACTCATCGATTTGTCAGGCGTCTTAGCGATAATCGACCTTGGAATTCTCACCCTTGTCAATGGTACTGGCACTATCATTAGGTCTGCCAATGTGACAGGATCCACATAGAATCCCATTGCACAACTTATGGACTCTGGAAATCTAGTTATAAAAGAAGCCAATGATAAGTCCGAGCATTTTCTGTGGCAAAGTTTTGATTATTCGTGTGATACACTTTTACCGGGCATGAAGCTTGGAAAGAACTTTGAAATGGGCCTAGAGCGCTACCTCTCCTCCTGGAAGAGCAGGGATGATCCATCTCGAGGTGAGTTTACATACCGGTGTGATCCTCAAGGATACCCACAATATATCCTGAGCAGTGGTTCTTCTTGTGAAGTGTTCCGAACTGGACCATGGAATGGTAATGGTTTCAGTGGGAGTACAAACCTCAAACCTAATCCATTCTACGCATATGGATTCGTTTACTCTAAGAAGGAGGTGTATTATCATTATGAACTCATTGGCTCAATTGTTTCAAGGCTTTATGTGAGTTATGAAGGCACTCTGTAGCACTGGTATGGCACCCTTACCTGACTTACCCAACAGGTGACTATGATAAATATAAACAGTGTGGTCCAAATGGTAACTGTAACATTGGAAACTCACCGGAATGTGGTTGTTTGAGTAAATTTGTGCCCTGGAACCAAACAGAATGGGGAAATGGAGCATATTCTAATGGGTGTGTTCGGAGGACACCGTTGGATTGCCATAACAGAGATGGTTTTGTCAAGTATTCGCGATATAAAATGCCGGACACACAGAACTCCTGGTTTGACACGAACATGACCCTAATTAATGAAGATGGGCAATACATTTACAAAAGGATGGCTTCCTCTGAGTTAGGTAAGAATTTACAGCAAACTCATAGGCCTTTTTTTTTTTCTTTTTTTATCGGCAAATGTTAGTTGTTAGTTATTAGATTAGCATCTATGGAAGAAAATCTCCCCACCCTTGGCAAAGCACCTAAGTGCTTGCACTACCTTAATTCAACTTCCCTAAGGGTAATTGAACCCATGACCTCCTTGGGACTAAGCCCTAAGGAAGGCATACCTAGTTAGTTCACCAAACTCATAGACTAGTGAACATAGATTAATTAGATTATACGTATGTGAGAACCATGTCGTTAACTATACTGAACATTTACATTTCTTAAAAAATTCCTCACTATATTACATTCCTACATCTAACCACAATTCAGATAAAAGAGAGTTCATTATGGTTTCATCTTGAACGTTGATTTCTTGAATTCGATCCGAACGATGCTTATTACCTGTCTCGATCGACATGCCCGCCACGGTAAGTTCAGCTTGTATTTGTGTTTGAGTCTATTTTGACTCAGTTTATAATTTTCAAATCTTATATATATTAGGTTAGTTTAGAGATGTAAGGTTATGATGTTCTTGTGAAGGTGGCATGTCACCAGTACCTGAAAATGGTTTCCCAAGTAAGGTGAGCCAAAGCCCAGTAGAGATATGCTAAAACAATATATGAGAATTAACTAAGATATCAGCATCAGATAAATGTTTAATACTTGCAAACCAACTTACACCCTTTCCATGACCAATCAATATCGACATTTATATTTCAGTCCATTTCTATTCATTTATCCAAATCAATTCATTGATATAGTTCATTGTAATATAAACAATTCAAAATGAGACTACAACTCATTTATTAACACTTCAATAACAACCATTATTCAAACACTTCCATTTTCTTTCCATTTTATGGAATCACATTCGAGGGAACTGGCACCCATATATATATATATATAAGATTTTGGGGCTTTCACCTTGGACACTCCGACCAACTTAATTTTCAATAGAGTCCATTCCTTATCTCCTCCCAAACAATGATACATATATAATGTATTTAGAAGCGTTGTCATATACAATGACTAACCAAATCACATATTCAATGGTTTAATTAGACCGTCATATTCAATGATACAATCCGCATGATTAGTTTCAATTTACTTAATCCTCATGCAGTTTCTACAACAATCGTAACTATCCTCCACCGATAGCCCAAAACAGATATATAGTCTATCAACAGATAATTTATCATATTTTCCATAGGAGAGTGATTTATCAAATCTAACTACACATTCCATTTATACATCCTTCCAATTTCATATTTCTCGTATCGATTTCATTATTTATAAAAATAATTTATTTAACTCATATTAGGGCAAATCTCCCCCCCCCCTTTTTTTTTCTTTCAAATATCATCCCCAAGGCTCAATCTCACAACTTATTCTCATATAACATCATAACCAAGACCTCACATACATATATGAGGCCAAATATAGAAACCGCTCTTTCAAAAATTCAAATCCAAACCCTAACTTCACCCAAATCTTTCCAAATCCCATCATTTATACAAAATGACAAACACCTAGGTTAAACTCATATTAAAGAGTATAATATCCCTACCTCAAATGTAGGAGCCCAAAAGAGAAAAGGAGGAACTTTGAAGGTGCCCAAAACTCAACTTTTCTTGGATCAAATAAAAGCCCACGAGTTGCTTTACCTTTTTCTCGAAGGAAGTAGGGTAGAGGTTCTTGGATCTTGGAGTATTTGTAGAGAGAGAGAGAGAGAGTTTTAGCGAGAGAGGCTGCTGGATTAGGGTTTTGAGTGAAAAGAGATACAAAAAGTAATACAAAAATCCTCTACTGCGAATTGATATTCGCAGTCCTCGGTCGAGCGAAGGAGTCGTCGCTCGAGCGACCAGACACAACAAGTGACCTCGCTCGAGCGCAAAATGCAAAGCTTCAAGTCTGCCACAGACGCACACGCATGCTCGAGTGCAAGAAGCCTCACTCGAGTGAAAAAGCCAAAATCTGGGCAACAACAACCTAGACCAAGTAACAACCAACCTGTTCCAAACTCGCCCAACAAGTTCTAAAGCTCAAACACAAAGGGTCAAAGAGGAAAAACAAGGCATGGATACAATATTCAATCACAGAACCCGAGTCCAGAACACAATGAAGGACGGGGCAAAACCAGGATCGTTATAATTTGTATTGATGATGATAAACTATATGAGGCTAACATAGATGCAGATGTTGAATGGTCTCGGGTGAAACATTGTGCAAGGAGAATATTGGGACGATGGGGTCTTGAACTTTAATGATGAAGCTGAGGAAAGTGACATTAACTCTGATTATGGGGACTAAGATAAGTAGTTGAGCTTGGACAGTTCATCTGATGATGACACATTTAGCACAGAAGTTTATGGAGGAACTTAGAATCAATCCAAATTGGTTTGTCTCTGCCATGAAGCAAAGGATTAGAAAGGATTTGAAATTGGATGTATCAACAAGTCAAATTTATAGAGCCAAGAAAAGGGCATTTCTAATGATTCATGGAACTGATGCTAATCAATATTCCAAGATTTGGGACTATTGTGAAGAGTTGAGGAGGAGAAACCCTGGCTCTACTGTGGTGATAGAAGCACTAGATGATGAGGAACTTAGAGAGCCAAAGCCAAGATTTCTGAGATTATATGTTTGTTTGGTGACTTGCAAAAGGGCACTTTTAGAAGGTTGTAGACCATTTGTTGGTCTTGATGGTTGCCGTATAAAAGGTACACACAGTTGGCAATTGTTGACAACAATTGTTATTGATCCCAATAATTGCTTATTTCCAATTGCACATGCTGTAGTTGAGATTGAAAATAAGGACTCGTGGGAGTGGTTCATTGGGCTAGTTCTCCAAGATTTGGGTATTACTCAGATTAACAAAATGTATAATACTTGTTATTATTAATTTTTACTTTTACCTTGTATATAGCATTTACTTACTTCTAAAATTTGATTTTGGTTTCCATTTGATAGGGTTTAATTCCTACACTTAATGAACTAGTCCCAGAGTCAGAACATAGGCATTGCGTGAGGCACCTACACAACAACTTCAAGAAACAGTTTCCTGGTTTAGCACTGAAGGATAGGATGTGGAGATTGTGTCAATGGCAACCACAATACAAAGGTTTACAGCAGAGATGGAGTTGTTAAAAGAGGAGGATGAAAAGGCGTTTGATTGGTTAGCTAATGAGCTGGCAACATAATGGAGTGGCTCACATTTTCCTACTAATGTAAAGTGTGCCCTTTTGTTGAACAATTTATGTGAAAGTTTCAATGCTCAAATTCTAGATGCAAGGGACAAGCCAATCATAGAGTTGCTTGAGAGAGTGAAGGCATACATAAAGAGGAGGATGCTAATTAGAAGGCATACTTGTTCATGTAGAAAGTGGGATCTATCAAGGATCCCATGTACACATGCCATTGCTGCAATTCATGACAAAGAATATGAACTGGAAGACTTACGTTGCTCAATACTACAAGAATGAATCTTACCAAAGGGCTTATGAACCTATGATTCAACCAATGAATGGCTATAAGATGTGGCCTAGCACAGGGATGCCTTAAGTGCTACCTCCACACAACTACAAGTAACCTAGTAGGTCTAAGAAACTAAGGAGGAGGGAACCAGATGAGCCAACCAAACCAGGAAAACAACATAAGCTAAGGAGAATTGGCCAAGACTCAGTGAAGTGTAACAAATGTGGGAACAAAGGCCACAATAGAAGGACATGAACAACCAAGAAATCTCCTTCCTGGGTTAACATCAGTTCATGAAGTTGTCATACGACTAGGCCTTTTTTATATTTTTTTATTCTTTTCCTTAAATTTTTTTAATTCTTTTCTTTTCTTTTATTTTTTTCTCCCCTTTTTTTATCATTTTTTTTCACTTTCTTTGTTGTTGTTGTTGTTGCTTTTTTTTTTCTTTTTTTTTGTCCCTTGGTTGATTTTTTTGCCTTGTTCTATTCTCCCACACTCTGTTGCATAGTTTGGGTGGAAAAGTTTCCTCCGAGGATCCAGCTACACATCTTCCCAAGTGTGGAGATGTTTTTCCCATAATGCCCTCAACTGAAGTCAGCAAGTAAATAGGCATCAGTATTGAGAAACGGTTAAAACCAAATCTGACTTTTGAATTTGACGGTTGAGGAATCAACAAAAATCACAAGTTACAATTTAGTTTTATCAGTTTTTTCAATTTGGTAGAAAGTAGGGATTTATACGAGATTTTAAAGCGTTTTGTACAAACTTGTAGAGTTTCACCTTAAGAATAAAGGAAGAAAAAGTTTGATTGAATTTAGTGACATTTTAGACTCAATGAAAAAATGTTCTTTTGACATTTTATATACATTTGCATTGAATTTAATGACTAAAATATTATTTTTCTGTCGATTTTACATAACGAAAATAGGCAAATAATTTAGATTAAAAATAAATAAAAAAAATGAAGATTTTAAATTGACCAAAAGAAAAAAAAACTTAGAGTTTATTTTGTTACAACAATCAAACTTTGAGATTTTTTTTTTTTATATAATTTTCTCATTTTATTATATTGATCATTTATCTTCTATGCTCAAAGAATTAAAATATAAAAATATTTAAATATAATCTTTTGATTGACTCGATTATGATTGATTTTGGGGCAAGGATCCTCTTCATGGCTCCCTACTTAGTGGGCCCTTAGGTCCACTTTTGGGCCTAATTTCGATGATTTGAATCATTCATATTTTAGGATTTTTCGAGTATATCATGCCTATAAAAAATCAAGTTGATCAGATATTGGAAACCATGTGTTTGGATCATCGAACTAAAAATTGTTTATTAAAAAAAAATTTAATAAACAGTTATCCGAACGCGTGGTTTTCGATATCTGATCGACTTGATTTTTTACAAGTATGATATACTCAATAAGTTCTAAAATATGAACGGTTCGAATCATTGAAATTAGGGCCAAAAGTGGGCCCAATGGCCCACCAAGTAGGGAGCCAACGAGAGGAACCTTGCTCTTGATTTTGAGCTATCAATGGATTTCATCAATTTATCTTACAGTTCTAGAGTATGAATAATCAATGATGTTTTGTTAAAGAAAAATCCTATGGTGTGCACCCCTTTGTTCAATGGGTTGGATTTTTCTTAGGTTAAGATCTCAATATGAGAGAACTTGAGGGGCCTATAAGGCACCATCACGAGTCTCATTTCAATGATTCAAACCGTTCATTTTGCAGGGCTCTCAATATATAATATCTATGAAAAAATCTAACTCAATCCGATAATTGTAACCTTTCTATTTTAGAGCATTTGTCTCTAAAAAAATAGACAGTTTATTTCAAAAATATATTTGTCGTCTTTTTTTTTGGGAGACAAATGTCATAAAATGAATAAGTTACGATTATTGGATCAAACTTAATTTTTAATGAAAATTATACATTAAGAGCTATATAAAATGATTGATTTGAATCATCGAAACGAAATTCGGAATAAGTCTTATAAACCCCTCAAATTCTCTCATATTAAAATCTTAACATAAGAGAAGCTCAACCTCGTTGAATAGTCCAAGTTTTTTTATAGTGTTTATAATTGGCATGGCATTAAAATTGACAGCCTAAATTATCACACACTTGACAGGTCCAATCAAACCATCATGCTTCATTCTTGTGAGGTAAATATTTTTCGCAATTTCAGATGTTTCATACAATTAAAAATAAAATTTAATAAATTTTATTTTTTTTAAAGTAAAATTGCTCTACAAATTAAAGTCTTATTAATGCTATTTGATTATTACCACTACCATCTCACCTCCACTACTACACCACCACTGCCATTACTACCATCAATATCATTATCGTCGCTGTCACCACCACCACCACCTCCTCCATCAAACATACCGTTTCATAATATAGCTTTTATAGCATCTGTAGACACCCTATTTTTGACCGTCCTCAAGACTCGGTTGTGCTTGCAGGTACATCCGGACACAAGCTTGATTGCTCGTCGGGTATTCGACTTTCGCGGCAGAACGTCACAGGTTCGAGCTTTCCAGACCCTGTATCCTTTCTGCCCCATTCTTGGACCATGATTTGGTCCTTTCAGAATGTGTTTCTTGGTGCACTACCGGCCCCCTTTTGGACCTGCCGGGCCTCACTTTGTTGATACCGGCCATTGATTGAGCCTGCCGGCCATCAATGAGCCACTACCGGCCATCCCTGATGGCCGGCAGCACCCCTGTCTCAGCAGGTTTCACTTCAAATCTTTTGAGCCAGCTGGAATCCTTTTATCTGCCCTCCATACACATGTATGGAGGGATGAAGCTCTTGCCAAGCTTCTTGAAGAAGCTTTGCATTGCTTCTCTTCTATATAAGGAGAGAGCCTCTCTCCTTGGCAAAGGTTCAGCACTTTGAGAAGAAATATCTCTCCCTCTCTCTATATTGTTGTTGATTTGTGCCTTGAAGTCCATTTTCCTTGCACTTTTACACTACAACACTTAGAGATACACCACCATCTTTGGATTGAGGTTCTTGGGAGGACTTCTTGAGCTCTGAAAGTGAGGTTTTACCCCCTGAAGTTGCTGATTTCGAAGTTGATCTTCAAGGGTGAGTTTCTTCCCCTTTTTAGCACTTTTTTGTACCTCATTTTGGCCATCCTTGCTTATTGTTTTAGGCCTTGCTTTAAACTAAAAAAATCTTTTTTTTAAGTGCTTTTGGAGGTCGTTTAAGGTCTTTTGGCTGTTGAGGGTCTTCAACACTCTTGTTGGCCTTGTTTGGCCTTATTTTAAGCCATGCCTTAAGGCCTCCGAGCTAGCCCTGGTTTGGCCTTCTAACCACTAAAATCCAGTGGATTTTCAGTGGTAGGCATGTGGTTTTGAGGCCTCAAATCAGAGGGGGTGGCCCCCTCTCTTTTGGTTTTTGTTTGCTTGCATTTTTGGCCTTACAAAGGAGCATGCCTCTTTGTATTTTTTAGGCTTGGTTTAGGCCCTTTTTTGTGACTTTTAGGACCTTCCTTAGCTCTTTCCATGGCTGGTTTGGTCACCTTTTGCATGCATCTAGTATGTGTAGTGTAATCCCATTTGTAGCTCATCAAAGTAGCATGTTTGCCTAGCTTGTGTTGAGTCCATTTCAATAGGTTTTTGGTGATATTTTACCATGACTTACATCTGTTTTGGGTTGGTTTTGTCACTTCATCCATGTATAATGCACTTGTAGTGTAAATCACTTAAACTAGCTTCACATGCTTCATGCTTTGACATGTCATTCTAGCTTATGATAAGTCTATTTCAGCATGTTTTTGGTGATGTTTTGCTATGTCATGACTCTTTCCATAGCTGGTTTGGTCATCCTTTGCATGCTCCATATACTTGTAGAACAAATCTTGCTAACTAGCTTTATGTGCATGATGTTTTGACTCATCATCCTAGCATATTTTGGCTTTGCTCCAGCATGATTTTATTCTTATTTTGGGCTATTCTTGGACTGTTTTGGGCTGCCATGGCCATATCACTCATGCTTTGTGTAGTTATAGTGTAAATGCTTAGGCTAGTCTTGGGTTTTGAGGCCCCTACCATGCCATACATGTGATGTTTGCATGCTTTGCCATCATTCTAAGTGTTATTTCAGTCCATGAAATGTGGCCATACACTTGCATTTGACATGCTTTTAATGCCTTGGAGCCTTGGCTCTTTATGCCTCAAGAATGAACTTTTGTGCATGCCATTAAGCCTAAGCCTTTGGCTCATCATTTCAGTGCATTTTTGGTCTTGTTATACCATGATGTAACTTCGTTTTATGCTGTCCAAGTCATGCCATGTTTGGTTTCAATAGGTGTAGTACATTGCCTCTTTTGTAGCCTTGCATGCTCCATGTTTTTGGCCTTGTGTTCTAGCTTGTGTTGGCTAGCTTCGAGCTTGTTTTTGGTCTTGTTTGGACCTGCCTTGGGACTGTTTTAGGTTCCTTTAGCCCTTTGGGGCTTGCCTTGCATGGCCATGGCTTAAGTCCCTTTGTTAGTTTCGAGCTTTGAGCTTTCTAACATGCTATGCTTGCATTGTTTAGTTGATTTGGCATCAATTTACATGAGATTTCAGAGCTTACCTTGTTGTCGCATATCCATGCTTGTCACTCTTTAAGTGCGCTTAAGAGTTGCATCTTTGTGCCTTAATCCTTGAGCCAATTGGCATGCATGTTTGCCTTGCCTTTGCATGCTTTTCATGCTATCGATTCATCACTTGTGGCCACTGATTTTAGACATGGCTGGGGCCTATCCATCTTTAGTGTAAGCCCATCTTACCATGTTGTCAAATGCTTGTCCCATTTCGTATGTTATTGCATACTTGTCCACCGTCACATGCCTTGCATGTTAGTATGTTCATGTTGCAGTTTATCATGTTATTCAAGGTTGTCACCTCATATCATGCTTATATGCTTGTTGCATACTCGGGTTATTGCATTGCATGTTTGCATGCTTAAGTCATATTGCATGTTTGCCATGCTTGTTTTGCATTGTCGTTTGGATTAAAGTGTTAATCTAAGCACGAGAAACGAGGAACGTTTCATACTTCAAGTGATGAAACGTGTCTCAACTCTCGGTCGCCGACGCTCTTGATTATCCATGATAGAGTTCTATGCATTTATGTGTTTATTTGTGCATTCATTTCTCATTGATTTGCACAAGTTGGATCTTTGGCCATCATGCATCGGGATGCGTGATTGATGGTCGTGGATCCGACTATGCCTCTCCATTGATGTTTCGAGATAATATGGGGTGGCATAGTGCCTACATACCCTTGGGAGACCCTCCCTTTTTCTCTATTTTGTGCTCTACTGCAGCTTGGTGTCCCAGCACATCAGTGGCCGGCAGTGCCTTGCAGATGGCCGGCAGTGCCTTGTTGTTGGCCGACACCCCTTCATTTTTGGTCGGCAGTGGCTCCCCATGGCCGGCAGGCCACTGATGCACTCCCCAGCATGTTTTTAGTAAGGTTCAGCAGGAATTCGTTGAGGACACCCTGCAGACAGAGCCTCTAAAGAGCAACTGGAGAGCGTTTCGAGGCGAGAAACCGAATGCGAGCATGCATACCCTTCTGCTTCTGTAAACGGAGCTGGAGCAGCTTTATTTGTTGCTTTTCATTTGTAGTTAGTTAATTTTTTAATTAATTGAGTTTTGTAATAATTAGTTGTAGCTAGTTATTCAATTCGGTTATGTAATAATTAATTAGCTTGTTAGTTAGTTAATTAGTTGGCATGTATTATTTATTCGGACCCTCCGTCGAGAGGGCCAATTTTGTAATAAGTGTGCGTGCGTGCGTGCGTGCATGTCTTACAACCTTCATTTCTTTCTCCCTTTTACTTACCTGCTTTTGTTGGTTAGTTTTAGGTCATTTTTCAATTAGCATACTTATGCTTTGCATGTTTGTATCCATTCATTTGTCTAGCAAACTTATGCCTGCATGTTTGCATCCATTCATCTACATTGCATGCACGGGGCTTGACGCATCATACTAACTGCATCGCTGTTATGCTGTCCGTTTTTCTGTTCATTATTTCCTTATTATGCTTTATTTATCTTTTTGCAAGGTAGTTTAGCACAATTGCATCCGACCAGGTAGATATTCGCCGAGTACTCTGGGTTAGAGGTCGTAGACTTAATCGATCCAGGGATCTAGTAGACGGACAAGCAGTGTTCCTTTCTTTACCCCCGGTTGCTAGATGGAGGTCAAAGAGGCGCAGTGTATCAGTACAGCGGTCGCCAGAGCGGTGGTCTACCCCATTAGTGAACAGTCAGACTGAGGTCTCAGTTTCTATTACAGGGATAGATATACTGGTTATTCAGATAGATCCGTACAATATGGCAAGCTTAGAGGAAATGGTGCGCCAACTCCAGGAGAGCATGAAAACTATGCCGCAGGACGCTGCCCGTCAAGCAGAATCTGCCAAGCAACAGGCCGCGGTCGTGACCCAACAGGCAGAATTAATCACTAGGCTACAGCAGCAAGCTGGAGCATCTGCTTCACACCAGGTCCCTCCCCCATCAAGAGTTCCCATACTCGGGGAGACAATTAACGTCGATACGGACATTCCAGTTGGGCCGGCTCCGCCCCCGGTTTTACCCCAGCTGTCCAAAACACCCACCAACCTGCCAGATTCTCCTTTTGAGTTCGAGATGGACCCCACAGCACTAAAGGTGAGCACGCTGGAGAAATCGTTCAAGAAGTCTCAAGGGGCTCATTCTATCCCAGATATTGAGGATGGGTACACTAACTCGGCCGTGACGCTGCCAGACCGTTTTAAGATGCCATATATTGACCGCTTTGACGGGTCGAGGGACCCTATGGTGCATTTGCGGCTGTTTTCAGACATTCTAAGGCCGATGGGCCTCTCTAGATTATAGAAGCTTTCCTTGTTTGGCCAGACCTTGTCGGGTGTAGCGGCCATTTGGTATGCAAAATTGGAAGATTCCGTCAAGAGGAGTTAGGAGGAGATGGCTGAGGCCTTCATAGCTCAATACTACTACAATACACAGATTAAGATTACGACTCGTGATCTCGAGACAACCAGGCAAGAGCCGAAGGAGAGTTTCTCCGATTTTGTAACTCGGTGGAAGGCCAAGGCCTCGATGATGACCATCAGGCCAGTTGACAAAGATCAAATATGGATGGTTGTGCGCAACCTACAGCCCAAGCTTATGCAGAAAATGATCGTTCTCCCCCTCCCCACCTTTGCAGACCTACACGAGATAGGGGTGCAGATCGAGGATGCTATGAAACAAGGTCTAATTGACTAAGACCGAGAGCAGCCCAAGAGGGCATTCAACCGCAGCTCAAATGCAGGCACAAGCAGTGCTACAGCTGGCAGATCTTCAGATGTGAGTATGGTTACCACCACCAATACCCCAAGAACCCTTGCAGCTACACCATTCACCGGTGCGTCCGGAAGTAGCTTGCAAACAACCAAGTATTCCCCCCAAAGCCAAAGAACCTTCACCCCACTATACATGCCCCCATCCAAAGCTTTGGGGGTTTTGATAAGGAAAGGGCACTTAAAGCCCCTAGAGCCATGGCCACTACCAGACAGACTTCCTGCTTCCCATAACCCGGCCAAGTACTGCGCCTATCACCAGCAGCATGGTCATGACACCGACCAGTGCTTTCGATTACGTCATGAGATTCAGGATCTCATCGACAACAGGGTGATCATGCCCCCAGAAAAACCAAATGTCACAACCAACCCTCTCCCACCACATAACCAAGCTCCACCTCCTAAACGCATCAATTTCATCCAAACTGGGGTTGTGTCATACGACCCCAGCATATATATCACCCCTTCTCACCTACCCAAGCCGAAGGTGTTCATTCCTGACAGCACTAACTTGTGCGTGTTGGACATCTCCCAAACCCAACCAGAAACGGTGGTGGTAACTATCGGAGATAGAACTGGGTCAACTGTGAGAACAGACGAGGATGAGCAGTCAGAACCTGAGGGGTCTGTGAGTTTCAAGTATAACCCGAGCGGTTACATTACATCAGTAGGCCAGGCTAGGCCGAATGTGGAATTGCCAGTAGGGGCAGAGATTTGTGTAGCACGAAAGGATGGACCTGATCAAGGGCTAGATGACCTAGCGGATCTAGAAGAAGACCTTGTAAATCTGCAATTCTTTTGAAGAACAAGATTCAGGGGACGTGACAGTCAATTGGCTTGATGGGTTAGCAGAAACTACTGGATGGCTTGACAACCAACCAGATGTTGTGGAACAACCTCAATTAGAGCAGAGTCCACCAGGGACGGAGACATCAACAGTGGCCGAGAGGGCCGGGAATCAGAATGCACCACCGGAGAGCACCGGTGATGAGAGTTTTGCTCAGGACCAGAGCATTTCGAGTATAGAGGACATCGAACAACGAGACGCACTGAAACAGTCCGAGCGAGAAAGGACCGAGGATTCTGAAAGAGTCGGGAAAGCCAAAGCCCCTGAGGGGACAGAACGTGTTGTGAGCACAGGAACAGAAGGCACTGTGGATACAGGAACAGTTGTAACAGAGCCGGACAGGTGTCTGTCGACTGCCGATGGCATGTGGTGGGAAGATAATGATCTATGTCTTGCCCACACGGATGAGGACTGGGGGAATAACCAGCCAACTGATACCTGGTATGTTGGTGAAGTTGACCACATGACCAGGAGCGGGCGGTATTTCAAGCCCCCATACTTAGATCAACCAGAAGCGTCCGGGAAGGACAAGGAGGCAGAGAAGCAGAAAGAGAAATCACTTGAAGAGGAGGCTGTGCTGAAACAGCTGAAGAAGATACAGGCAGACATCTCCATCTGGGGACTGCTGATGGCTTCAAGAGTACATAGACAGGCTGTCCTTTTGGCGATGGACAAGGACAAACTCTCAATAGACACTACACCTGAACAGTTGGTAGGACTGGTCTTTCTAGGAGGAGCTTCCCTGACGTTGACCTTTTCTGACAAGGAACTGCCGCCTGAGGGCGCGAATCATAACAAACCTCTTTTAATCTCTGTTGAGTGTAGAGACAAATGGATACCGGTGGTTCTTGTCGACACAGGATCCGCCATTTGCGTGTGCCCGTCAAGGACAGCATATGCAATCGGGTTGAAACCTGCAGACTTCGTGCCAACTACCCAAGTGATAAAGGCCTACGACAATACAAGTAGAGAGGTGAAGGGGACTGTGCAGATTCAGACCAAGGTTGGTCCAGGACAACACGAGATTGACTTTCATGTCCTGGACGTTCCCGCAACCTTCAATCTACTCCTAGGGTGGCCGTGGCTGCACCAGGTGAGGGCGGTCTCTTCCACCCTGCATCAGATGTTGAAATATCCCCACGGGAAGGGGGTAACTATTGTTTTTGGAAATTCATCAATCCATCCACCGCCAGAGGTGTTTACACCGGTTTTGGAAATCGAGCATGGCACGGAGGATGTCTTTTTATCAGGATTTACCCTAGCCGAGGCTCGGGTTGTTCAAAACATCTTGGCTGTTGATGAGGGGCTGTATGTCAGCGCACAGTCTGTGTACCTCATGAACAAACTACAGCACATCCCTAGAATGGGATTGGGAAAAAGTGACCGGAAGGGCATTATTGCATTGGTCGAAGTGCCGCACAATCCACATACCTTTGGCCTAGGTTATCTGCCCACCAAAGAGGACTGGTTGAGGGAAGGCAAAGAAATGGCTGGAAGAGCCAGAGCCAAGCAGACCGGGAGGCATTTTGATTTGATGCATCGGCCCATTCAGGGCACCCTGAACGGACGTTTTGTCTGGGAGGGGGAAGACTTTCCATTCTGCGGCTTCCCAGAGCCATGGTTGAACGCAGAGAAGAGGCGCATGCGGGGATTTGAAATCTTCTTCGACTTACAGTTATCCGGGGATGATGTCGCTGAGGAGCGGGTAGACCCATCAGCTGAGGTTGAGCAGTGTAAGGAAGTGGATTCGAGAACACCAAGTTTGAAATGGGGGTAGCACTGGCTTGTCCACTTTCAAATCCTCCGATTGTACATGAGTGCTTGGGGGATGATCTCTCAGTGTCTACGATTGGGAATGAAATGGCTGCAAGCCCACCTTCTAACATTTTGGATGCATCCGTCGCACCCTCCCTCGTCTGGCAGTACGAGGAGGGATTCTTATCGAGCAGCACCGGGTCAGGTAGTGAGCCAGAATCTAATTCCACTGAGTCTGTAGAGTCGGAATCAGGTTCCAGCTCATCTGAGTCTGAGTCCGGTATTCTTGGGGTTGATAACCCGGATGCCACAGTCTTGTCTAGGTCGTCTTTTTCTTTCTATTTTGAGTCTGTTATAACAGAAGAATCAGATGGACTGGATGAAGTGATTAATGAGAATTGTGCGGCTATGGCCTTCGAATACTTTTCTATGCCTTTGATTTATTGTATTAATCAGGACTTTCAAAATTTCGATGAAAACGACGAGGAAGAAATTCCTCCGATTTTGAAATTTTTGCTTGAACAAGAGCAGGAGAGGTTTGTAAAACCACTGGTTGATGAAATCACCCAAATTAACGTTGGTACTGAGAAAGACCCGCAGCTGATCCAGATCGGGTCCACGTTGTCTTCGGAGGAGCGCGAGCGCTTAGTCGCTTTATTAAAAGATTTCAAAGATGTTTTCGCGTGGTCCTACGAAGACATGCCTGGAATCGATCCTGAGATTATACAGCACCGGATCCCTTTCGACCCAGAGGCCCGACCTGTCAAGCAGAAACTCAGAAGGATCCGCCCGGATTGGGCTATCAAGATCAAAGAAGAGGTCACCAAGCAAATTGACGCAGGGTTCCTGCTGGTATCCGAATACCCAACTTGGTTGGCCAACATAGTTCCAGTGCCGAAGAAGGATGGCAGAATTCGAGTATGTGTGGATTTTAGAGATTTGAGCAAAGCCAGTTCGAAGGACGACTTTCCTCTGCCGCATATCGATGAGTTAGTGGATTTTACTGCGGGGCATACATTGCTCTCATTCATGGATGGCTTCTCAGGCTACAACCAGATTGTAATGGCACCTGAAGACCGGGAGAAGACTGCCTTTACCACCTCGTGGGGGACCTATTGTTATAGGGTGATGCCATTTGGGCTGAAGAAAGTTGGAGCTACATATCAACGGGCTGCGACCACGATATTGCATGACATGATCCACAAAGAGGTTGAGGTGTACGTGGACGACATGATTGTCAAGTCCAAGGAAAGAGAGGGCCACTACACCGCCTTGCAGAAGTTCTTCCAAAGGATCAGAGAATTTCGGTTGCGGCTGAATCCTCACAAGTGTACGTTTGGTGTTTCAGCAGGGAAAATGCTGGGGTTCTTAATTACACAAAGGGGCATCGAAGTTGACCCTTCCAAAATCAAGGCCATCTTAGAAATGCCACCACCAAGGACTGAAAAGGAGGTGCGAGGCTTTCTAGGTAAAGTGCAATTCATAAGACGGTTTATCTCAAAATTAACCTTGACTTGTGAACCACTCTTTGGTCTCCTGAAGAAAGGAACGAAGTTCCAATAGGACGGCTAATGCCAAGCTGCTTTTGAACAGATTAAGCAATACTTACAGAACCCACCTGTGTTGTCACCACCTGAGCCAGGGAAACCGTTGATTTTGTATCTTTCAGTGACTGAGACTACAATGGGCTGCATGCTTGCACAAGAGTCTGAGGACACAGTGGAGAGAGCCATCTACTATCTGAGCAAGAAAATGCTGGATTACGAGACCCGCTACACTCCGCTAGAGAAGGCTTGTTTGGCCTTGGTATGGGCTACCAGGAAGCTGCGGCACTACCTGTTAGCTCACTCTGTAATGTTGGTTTCGAGATTAGATCCCATCAAATATCTCTTCAAGAAACCGGCACTTACGGGTAGGCTAGCTCGTTGGTTGCTTCTGCTGTCTGAATTTGACCTGAAATATGTGATGCGCAAGTCAGTAAAGGGGAGAGCGGTAGCGGAGTTCCTTGCCGATCACCCTGTGGAAGGGGATGAAGCAGTTGAGTACCTATTCCCAGACGAGGCCATTTTGCATATTGAAAACAAAACTTGGACGATGTACTTTGACGGAGCGTCAAACCAATATGGGTATGGGATAAGAGTGTTGCTAATAGCACCCGACAATTCCCGCATCCCTCTAGCATTCAAACTCCGGTTCAAAGTTTCGAACAATGAAGCAGAATATGAGGCATGTATTGCTGGTTTAGAAGCCACCCTAGAACTAGGGGCAAAACGGTTGGACGTCATCGGGGACTCAAACCTTGTTGTATCTCAGGCTAAGGGAGATTGGAAAATCAAAGAAGAAAAGATGAGAATTTACCACCAGACCTTGGACTTGTTGATTCCTCGGTTTGAGAAGCTGAACTTCGTTCATCTGCTAAGAGAGAACAACAGGTTCGCAGATTCACTAGCAACTCTATCTTCCATGATAGACATCCCTTTTGGAGTCCGGATGCGTCCGATCATCATTGACCAAAAATTTGTGCCGGCCTACGAACTGATTGCTGTCATAGAAGAGGTTCAAGATGAGAACCCCTGGTATTACGACGTTTGGAACTTCTTGGAGAAGGAGACATATCCACTAGGGGCAAATGCCAAAGATAAGAGGGCAATTAGAAGAATGGCTGCTCAGTTCATCATCTGCGGGGGTAAACTGTACAAGAGAGCTCATCTCAGAATGCATAAGCTATGTGTTGATGCTGAAGAATCGAAGCACCTGATGGAGGCCATCCATGGAGGAGAGTGCGGAGCGCACATGAACGGGGTGATGCTAGCCCGGAAGATCCTTAGACAAGGTTACTACTGGTCCACCATGGAGGAGGATTGTATTGGTTTTGTCCGACGATGCCACAAATGTCAAATCCATGCAACCGCATGGCCGTCTAAGCTGTACAACATGACTTCGCCATGGCCGTCGTGGAGCTGTCACTCCAAAGGGTCGGGCATAAACTATTTTAAAAGTGGGTTGAGGCCCAATCTTATGCGGTATTAAAGGCATCACATGTCGCAAAGTTCATCAGAAACAACATCATCTGTCGCTACGGGGTCCCGAATGAGATCATTTCAGACAATGGTTCCCACTTCAAGAAGGAGGTGAATCGACTTGTTGGACAAGTACAACGTGGCTTTTCACAAGTCATCTACATACCGCCACAGACCAACGGAGCAGTTGAGGCACCAATAAGAACATCAAACACATATTGCAAAAGATGATGGAGACCTACCGGGACTGGCCAGATAAGTTTGCCATTTGCTCTATGGGGCTACCGGACTTCAATTAGAACTTCTACTGGCGACTTTGTATTCCTTAGTCTACGGAATGGAGGCTGTTCTACCTATCGAAATTGAGGTTCCGTCATTGCGAGTATTGGCTGAGTGTCAGATAGTTGAGGCAGATTAGTAGCAGAGCAGGTTCGAAGAACTCATGCTGTTTGATAAGCGAAGGCTAAAAGCATTGTACCATGTTCAGGGTTATCAACGCAGAATCGCCAGGGCTTTCAACAAGAAGGTTAAGTCCAGGAATCTGAAAGAAGGGGATTTAGTGTTCAAAGACAACTGAGCTCCTATTCACGACCCTAGGGACAAGTTCAAACCCAATTGGACTGGCCCTTACATCATCAAGTCTATTTGGTCAGGCGGAGAAGTCGTTTTGATGGACCTAGATGGCCTAGAGTTCTCGTAGCCGATCAACATGGACAAGTTGAAGAAATATTACCCCTGAGTGTCTCGCTAGGCTGAAAACCCGAAAGGGCGACCTAGGCAAAAGTTAGAGCATGAAAAATTTGAAACTATAAAAACTGAGCTCGCAAGGTTGAAAACCAGCAAAGGGCGGCCTTGGCAAAAGTTAGAGCACAAAAGGAAAGAGTAAATACATGAGTGAACCCAAGCCGAACTACGTAAGGCTTGATTCCCATCTTTGGGAAACGTAGGCAACTTCATCTGAAGTCCAGCCATAAACACTTCCCCAACCAACTTTGTCCATGTGATCGCCTTGGTCATCTTTGTCTATTCAGCATTCAAAAGCTCGGTTGTGATCTCTAGTCTAGTGCTATTCAGACTAGGGGCAACTTTCCAGTTGCTAGGATCCAGGGTTGTACATCTCAGTGATAGATCTCGGGCACGTCCAGTTTTGATCGATATCGAAAATGGTTTTGAAAAGTTTTAATGAAAGTTGATTTTGTTCAAATTAATCTTTTTACAACTTAGACCATTTTTGGACCAAACGGAAAATTTTCAGTACCCACAACCTTCAATTTCATTGATTTCAATACAGAGTTCTCCTACTCTTGAGTACAAATTGAAGTTACTTTTTTATTACATTCATAAAGAAAACTTGAAAGTACTGATAAAGCAAAATAAATCCGGGGCATAGTCAGGTGTTCATGCATCCACTCCCAGAGCTTGTGGAAGCCTCTGATGCCAAAGTGGGCCCTACCTATGCCTCTTCATTGAGCCAATCTAGGCACTCATCAGAAAGGGTGCAGCTGAAAGCAGGAGCAGGAGCAGGAACCAGAAGCTCTCTTGTTCTCCAGGCAGTGGAATACCGAGCTAGCTGCGTGCCTCGGACTGGAAATGTAGCAGGGTACTCCATCCCCTTCTCCGGGTGAGTCTGATCATGTCCAAACTGACGCCGGAGTCGGAATGGAAAGTAGAACACGCAGTGTGTCAGGCCAACCAATTTTACCCAGGCTGACGGGTCATCTATAACTCATTGCCGGTAGATTGAGCCAAGGGCAGCGCCAAGCCATGTCTGTAGCAGACAGACTGCACATCCAGTTGAACCACCATCCCTCATCCGGGGCATTGACTAGACGTCGTCGGAAGAAGTAGCCGCGAGTTGAATATGTGGGGCAGGGGTCCACAACCTTCGATTTGTCCATCAACCACACCTAGGGAGAGATGAAAAATGAGAGATTAAAAAATAGAGAGGTGTACGTTGAGAGAAAAGTAAGAAAAGGGTTTTGAGAGAAAAATCAAGCTTGAGGGCCGAGTGATGTGAGAAACATATGTGAGAAAGGGTGGGAAACATACCTGCAACAGTAGTGGGCTCCCTGCCAATCTAGCTGTCTCCCGACAATGAAAAGCGTCCAAACCCATCAATGTCTCAGCTAGCGTCATGGTGATGCAGCTTTTGCCCTCCCTCAAGCCCTCAACAACTTCAATCAAACGAGTGCTAAACCCACCGGAACCTGGGGCAAGTAAGAGATGAGATAACATGCACAAGCAAAGCGCATGTCGCCGATAACCCTGCCAATGATGGTCGTCGCGGTCACCGGCATCAGAAAATCGACAAACCAAGCTCGGAATTTCTAACTCTCTATCATGAATCAATGATCGAGCATCATGCAAAGTGAGCCCACACATCCGCCCCAATGCTTGGACATGGCCGAAACGGAATTGTGGCAAAATCTCTTCATCGCGCTCGGATTCCATCAAAGCTTGAAAGTCTTCGAAAGTGGGACACATCTCTTGCCCGCCAAAGCTAAAGACGTGTGTCACCAGATTCCAAAACCTTGCCGCGGCATGAAGAAACAGAAAACGCAGCGGGGTGAGACTCAATGTGAATAGTGTACTTATGCCAAAACCCCGGAAATTAAGTTTTTTCGAGCCATCTAAGTTGGCCATCCAATTTGTGAGGTTTTGAGCAAGGAATGCTTCCATTTGGTGCAAATTTGAGCTGAAATGAAGAGAATCCCGAAGCTGGAACTCATATAGAAGATAAGGCAGTGAGTGGAGGACAGATGTCGCCGTTTCGGAGAGTCTACCATTGATGGCCGACAGTGGCTCATTAGTGGCCGGCAGTGCCACACTGATGGCCGGCAGGCCTTCCTTTGTGGCCGACAGTCTCTCCCCTCATGCTTACTGGCCTTCTTGGTGAAGACCCAGTTGTTTGCTGCAGAGAAGTCCTGTTACCTAGGTCTTTTAAGGTCTTGTTTTGTTCTGTTGGACTCTGTTGTGTCTCGTTTAAGACGTATTAATTTCTTTTTCTGTGTCAGGTTGTAATCATCTTCCTTTCATTTATCGAGATGTCGTAATTTGCTTATCGAGTTGTAAACTTGTTAAGGCTTTGTTTTGCTTATCGAGTTGTTTTATTGTTAGTCGGTTCACTACCTGATTAGTGCAATTTGAGTGTTTGGTTTTCAAAACAAAAGTTCGAACTCATTTACATTGTTGTGTAAAGTAATGCGATGCAATGCAATGCATAGAATGTACAAATGTAACACTTTTTCAACAAAATGCTGTTTTCATTCCATCATAGATTCTTTTTACAAAAGAGCGTAGTTTTAAAAAGTAAATCTGCCTGACGCAGTACAATGTGCAAAACTACTAGTAAAAAGGAAAATACAGCAAAAAGAAGAGCAACGTCTGAATCAGCAAAATGTCTGGATCGGCGCCAATCGCCTCAAGACTGAGAGGTCCTCCTCGTCCTCTTCCTCGACCGAGAGGACTCTGGAACGTCGCCACCGTCAGCACTTGACTCTGAACTCGAGCCATCTCCAGCTCCATCTCCATCTTGACACGACTCTGACCAAGGACTCACTGCCTCCTCGTCAGACTCATCATCATCTGGGGCCGGCCCCCATGAACTAGTCCCTCGTCCTGCTCCCCTGCTGCTCGGGGAGGTGCTGAAGGACCCACCCCCGTTCCTACTGAGGTACCGGATGGGCCTGGCGCAAGAAAGGAATCTGAGAAAAGGGCAATCCACCAAAATGCATTAGTGATCAAGATGTATCAGATGCCAAGAATAATGTGCTGTGAGCAGTGAATGATTTGCAGTGAATGTGTACCGTGAGCGGTATATGGAAACAATGTATCAGATCAGTGTAGTGTGCAACTGTGCAAATGATGGCGTGTCGAGAAAAGACTGTGTCACATGAAGTTTAGTTTGAAAGAACTCACCGGAATACTGTAAATACTGAGCAGGTCCATGCTCGTCTGCAGCATCCCCATCACCAAAGCCGTCATCTCCAGAGACTGACGAGTGTACTCAATGGGAGCCTGCAAAATGTTGAAGTCATTAGTATTCTGCGGGATATCAAATGAAATGACTGTGCAAAATGAAAAGTATAGCACATACCGGGGTCGAGCCGTAAACTCCGACAAGCTCATGACCAGCTGGAGGAGGAGCGAAGGGAATCTGATAAGTCTCTCCAGCCCGCCCTCGACATGTCATAGTAGCAGGAAGTACGGGCCATGCAGTCCCCTGTCTCCCCTCAGGACCTCTCCTCCTTCGAGACCTGGTCGCTCCGCCTCTCCCTCTCGCAGTTGGAGCCCTCGCTCCCTTTCCTCCTCAGACACCAGTCAAAGGTGGCATCAGATACGTCCGAATAAAGGTCGTATAGTCGCCCTCTGCGCGGAAGAAATCCGTCTCCAGTCCTATCATGAACTGAATCATCTGGCCGGTGGACAACATGTGTGTTTCCCTCATCGATTGTGGAGGTGCCATCGGTACAAATGGAGCAGGCAATCCCAAGGTCTGACGCACGAAGTGCTCACTCAGAAACCATGCGCGGTAGATCGGCCCCTCGAAGAGGATGTGGAGCTGGGACATAGTCCGGGTAGTATGATAATGGTCTCGGAGTCCTGACGAGATCACATCCTATGGCTGCCACGTGATCTGAGACAAGAGAATAAACAAGATGATCAGTTGTCAAATAACTAAAGTGTGCGCATCGAGTTAATTGAAATAATCGGATTACAAACTTACCTCATGCACCATGACCGTGTCGAAGTACTGCCGAAAGAATATGAAGCTCTCTCGGGTCCTACGACAGAGTGGACCGTCATATACGTTATAGAATGGGACCGTCGCTACAGTCTCCTCCACAGGCTCTGGAGCAAATGCCGGGAAGTATGCGTATACCCACAGCTGTTAGAAAGATGTGATCAGTACAGTGTGTGAACACATTGTTGAACATGCAGAAAGCATAACGCAGTACAGTGCATAACGGATGCAGGCCTAGAGCGGACATTAGATCCTGTGTGTGCAGTGTATGGTATGTAGTGTGCAGCATGTATGGTGTATAGAAAATGCAAAGCAGAAAGCATACAGTGCAAGAGCAAATGCAGAGAGTACAAGTGTTAAACAAAGCAAATGTACAAATGCTGAGTAAAGCAATGAAAAGGGGAAACTAAGTTATGTACCTCCCAAGCTCGCCAGTAGCCGCCGATCAACCTCCCACACATCCGAGAGGTGGAGCTCATGTATCCATAAAGAGTGGTGAGGCCGGCCGCGCCCCAGTCTTAGAAACGGACCCGCTGGAGTTCCACCAGAGTGCCCAAGAAATACAAACCCACGGTATTCCACCTATTTGAAAACAAGGTGGTACCGAAAAGGAATAGGAGGAAGCCCCTGGCATACTGCTCTACTCCCTCATCGGTCTCAGGGTCCTCCCCTCTATAGTGCTCCCCAAACCAAGTGTATCTCACCATACCCGCTCGAAGAATGGGTGGACGTGCTCCAAGCAATGTGTCCCATGCAGCCACCTACTCCCCCATATCGGGATCAAGGGGAATCAAATCACCCCCTATGCCCAGGCCGGTGATCATAGGAAAGTCGAGAGGAGTCATCGTCATCTCTCCCGCAGTGGAGAAGTGGAAAGAGTTGGTGGTGTCCCACCACCTCTCCACAAGAGCCCCTTGGAGAGAGTGACTCGTTGTAACCTGCGTCAAGCAGCAGCAAAATGCGCCAAAATTGGTCCAGTCAATGATCCGACGGACCCTCGAGGGAAGCACATCGTACCAATCCCGAGCGATCGTAGCACCATAGCCTCAGAAGGAGCGGGATCCATCCTGTGGAAAATACAGTTCAAGACAGATCAGCAGTGTATTGAAAATGCAGTTCATGTCAGATTAGCGATGTATTGAAAATACAATTCAAAACAGATCAGCGATGTATTGAAAATGCAGTTCAGATCAGATCCATGATGTATTGAAAATACAGTTGCGTGCAAATCAGTGGTGTATCAAAGATACAGTTGAATTCAGAATAGTGATGCCTGAGGTGCGCTCGGATACAGTACATATAGGGCAGTGATACGCGAAGTACAGTTAAATGCAAAGCAATAATGTATGAAATGCAGTCAGATCAAAGCATGTAATGCGATCAAATCAGAATAGTGCAAGAAATGCAAATAGTTGAAAGTAATGCTGCAAAAAAGCAGAGTTGGTACCTCCGCAGCAATGACTGACAAGTGAGACATCGACTCTCTCAGTAAGAGGTCGTCTGGTGCGCCCTCGTCAAAATCGGTGAAAGTATGGATGCCTCCAGCCACCGGAATAATGTGAGTCTCCGGGTGGTACCTCGCGGGGTCGAAGGGACGTACGCTCAATGGTAAAGGCTAAGGCTCAACCTCTGGCTCAGCCGCAAAGTCTGCCGCCAACTCTACTGGAGGAAGTCCGGGGAAGCCCTCATCATGTGGGACATCGTCAGTCATCTGAGATAGATGCAAAAACGAGCAAAAATGAGCAAAATGGCGAGGATTTGAATGAATCAAACCCTAAGAGAGAGAAAAACTCAAATAAAGTTGAAAACCCACGAAGAGTGAACTAACCTCGAAAGAAATCTGGGGGAAATGATCCTCAAATGGGGGAAATGATGAAGGGCACCTCAGATTCAATTTCTGATCGGTTCAAATCGAAGAAAACCAAGAGGTTTTAACGATTCAAGATTGTTTAGGGTGTTAGGAAACACATAGAATGCGCGAATCTAGAGAGAAGGCACACCTAGGGGGGAAGAGAAATGTTTTCTATGCAAGGGTTGGTGAGGAAATGGGTTAATTTTTGGCCTATTTAAAGACCCATGGCCGAAAAGACCATTTTGCCCGAATTTGCCAACGATGGCCGGCAGGGGCACATCAATGGCCGACACCACTCTATCGATGGCTGGCAGTGGCCACTAATGGCCGGCAGTAGCCAACGGCTCCCCCTGATGGCCAGCAGTCCTCCACCAGCTTCCTCTGCCTATTTGATCTTGGTATGTGTCCCTAGGTTCCAACAATCCCGAGGAATGCTCAAATTTTGATTCAAAACGCCTCCGTGAAAACCCAGGAATCATGGTCTCAATATACTGTGGTCGTCGCCCATCAACGCGCACGAGGTGTATCCTTTTTGATGCATCACAAACCTTCCGGGAAGTAAACTGGAAGTCCCCTTTCAAGATGTCTTTATTAAGCATGTTTGTTTTTGTTGTTGTTGTCACCTAGCATTCGCTTATTAAATTGAACACCCATTCTTTATATTTGCATTGTCTTGCATCTAGTTCATATTTGCATTGTCTTGCATCTAGTTTATATTTACATTGTCTTGCATCTAGTTCATATTTGCATTGTCTTGCATCTAGTTCATATTTACATTGTCTTGCATCTAGTTCGTTGTCTTGCATCTAGTTCATATTTGCATTGTTTTGCATCTAGTTCATATTTGCATTGTCTTACATCTAGTTTATAGTTGCATTGTTTTGCATCTCATCAAATTTGCATTGTCTTGCATCCAGTTCAAACTTGCATTGTTTTGCATCTCATTAAATCCGCATTGTTTTGCATCTCATCAAATCTGCATTGTTTTGCATCTAGCATCACTTCTGTTTTTTTTTAACTTGCGCTGTTATGCAAGTTATGTGCGCTGTTACGCAATCATTATCCTAACTTGCGCTGTTACGCAGGTTATGTGCACTGTTTCGCACCCTTATTTAACTTGCGCTGTTACGCTTGTTATTTTGCGTTGTTTCGCACCCTCTTTTAACTTGCGCTGTTACGCAGGTTATGTGCGCAGTTATGCACTTATTTTCTTAATTTGCGCTGTTACGCAGGTTATGTGCGCTGTTACGCACTTATTCTCTTAACTTGCGCTGTTACGCAGGTTATGTGCGCTGTTACGCACTTATTTTCTTAACTTGCGCTGTTATGCAGGTTATGTGTGCTGTTACATACTTCTTTTTTTTACTAACTTGCGCTGTTACGCAAGTTATGTGCGCTGTTATGCACTTTTTTTCTTTACTAACTTGCGCTGTTATGCAGGTTATGTGCGCTGTTATGCACTCCTTTTCTTTACTAACTTGTGTTGTTACGTAGGTTATGTGCGCTGTTACGCACTTATCTTCTTAATTTGCACTGTTACGCAGGTTATGTGCGTTGTTACGCATGTTTACTTGTTTTACCTGCGCTGTTACGCATGTTTACTTGTCTACTTCTTTAACCTGCACTGTTACGCATGTCTTACTTGCGCTGTTACGCATGTCTATTTCTTTAACCTACGCTGTTACGCATGTCTTACTTGCACTGTTACGCATGTCTACTTCTTTAACCTGCGCTGTTACGCATGTGTTATCTGCGTTGTTACGCCTGTGTTATCTGCGCCGTACCGCATGGTTTTATTTTCTTAATCTGTGTTGTACTGCATGTTTTATTTCTTACTTGCGCTGTTACGCATGTCTTCTTTATCTGCGCTGTTACGCATGCTTTATCTTGCACTGTCACGCTGTAGACACCCCATTTTTGACCGTCCTCAAGACTTGGACGTCACCATTTGAACACTTGGTGATCATCCATGTTCGTGTTCGTCTTGAGTTCTCGGAGGTTTCGGCCGTGCACCTTGCCTCAAGACCTCTCGACTTCTGTTTTTGCTTCTGGGGACAGGGAATGGCTTGATTGGACATCCCCACACCTCACCGGCCATGGCTTGAGGCCACCAGCCCTGTTTTCTTGCCACCGGCCATTGGTGATGGCCGGTCGGCACTATTGGTGGTCGGTCGGCACCTTTGGTGGCCGGTCGGCATCTTTGGTGGCCAGTCGGCATCTTTTGTGGTCGGTCGGCCAACTTTGTTGGCCGATTAGCCGCTTTTTCTGGCCGAGATCTTTTCTTGAGGGGGTTTGAACCTTTTGAACCCCCTGTTTTAGCTTCTTGAGGAAGTTCGAACCTTTTGAACCCCCTTGGTTTAGCTTCTCCAAGAAGCTTGAACCTTTTGAACCCCTTGGTTCTAGCTTGAACATTTTGAACCTTTGCTCTAGCTTCTCCAAGAAGCTTGAACCTTTTTAGCTTCTCCAAGAAGCTTGACTTTTTAAGCTTCTAAGAGAAGCTTGACCCCTTTACTTAGCTTCCCTTAGAAGCTTGCCCCCTTTGACTCTTTTGCCTTAGCTTCTCCAAGAAGCTTAGGCCTTTTGCCTTGCTCTATAAATAGAAGAGCTCCTCTTCCATTTGAGGGGTTCCAAGAAATTTGTCTGAGGCAAAAACCATACACTTCCCTCCATATCTCTACATTCCAAGCTCCAAAGTCCATAGTTCTTGACCCCTTTGCACCCCAACTCCTAAGCACACACCTCCACCATTCATCTAAGGTTCTTGGAGGGTCTTGTGGAGGCTTAAGACTTGGTTTTGACTCAGAAAAATCTGCTGGAGTGCTGGTTTTGAAGAAGGTCTTCAAGGGTAAGTTTCTAAGCCCTAAATCCCCCGTTTTTGTACACACTTTTAGCCTGTCTTGCATGCTGTTTTGAGCTTAGCTTATAACTGAAAAAAGTCTTATTTTTGAGTGCTTTAAATAGTTATTTAAGGTCACTTTTGTGTTTGGGGTCATTTACCCCCCTCTTAGGCCTTGTTTGGCCCCATTTTGTGCTATTTTTGGTGAGCTCCGGGACCACCTCGTTTGGGCCTCCTCACCAATGAAATCTTGAGGGATTTCAGTGGTGAGAATGGTGGTTTAAGGTCCTAAGAAGGAGAGGGCCATCCCCTCTCCTTGTTGTCTTCAAAAAGTGCCATCTTAGCCTCATGTGTGAGCACCATTTTTTTAATTCATGTTGACCATGTCTTAAGTGTTATTTGTGCTTATTATGCCATGATATAGCACTGTTTTTGATTGGTTTAGACACACCATGTTTAGCTTGCATACATGTCTTGTAATGCCATGAAATTGCCTTAACATGTATCTAGCATTTAGACCACTATGCTTACTTGTTTTGGCTTAGCTTTGTGAAGCTTTTATGCATGTTTTAGTGTGCTTGAGGACTGTTTTTGGTTGTTTGGGTCATCCATGATTCTCTTTGTATAGCTACCATGTAATCTCTCTTGTATGCCTTGAGCATTGACCCCTCTAGCATGCCATCCTTGCATCATTTCAGTGGTTTGGAACCACTTGACATGTTATTTCAGTCCTTGTGACATGCCTATATGCTTGCATTTGATGCCCCTTTCATGCTTTAAGAGGTTGGTGTTTCATGCTCCATGTTTGTGCCATTGTGTATGCCTTTAGGATTAGATCATTTAGATGCCATCTAAGTGGTTTTTGGGGCTTACTTTTGCATGATTTGGGACTGTTTTGGTCCACTTTGGTCATTTGCTTCATGTGTCACATGATCATAGTTTAAGTCCTTGTTGATTGCTTGCTTGTTTGCATTGCCATGTTGCATACTTAGTTCATATGCTTAGGTTGCATGTGGCATGCATGCTTTGCCTCTTGAAATGAGTATGATAGAGGTTGAGCTCATTGTTTGTTTATGTGCATTTCATTCTACATTGAAAATGCATACTTGGTCTCTTGGGCCATCACGCATTGAAATGCGCGATTGGTGGTCCGAGAATCGAGCACCATACCCTTTTGAGTCATAAATATGATAAGGGATGTGGTGGTGCATACATTTGCTTGAAATGAATTATCATGCCTTGTTTTGCCCTCTGCTGCTGTCAAAACAGGTTCTGCAGGAAGCTTTGGCCGGCCGGCCATCTATACTGCCGACCGGCCATCCATTGTTGGCCGATGGCTTTACAAATGGTCGATGACCATCCAGACATGGCCGGTGGTGTTCTATCTTAGCCGGTGATGTTCCACAGTGTCCATAGAGTGCTCCCTGGGACTTGTGCAATTTTTAGAGGAGCAGAGTAGGGAAAACAGAGGCAAACTTGTGCATGGCGTTGGATTTCCGAGCAAACCCGAGCACGCGCGCATTGGACCCTCTTCCTGAGGCCTTTACTGCTTTCTTAGCTTAGTTAATTTGCTTAATTAATTAGGTGGTCTGTAATAATTAATTAGCTTGTAGGTTAATTAATTTGTATTATTCTTTTGGTCTCTCCGAGTGAGGGCGAATTTGTAATAAGTGTGGGTGCGTGTGTGCATGTCTTCCAATCCCCACTTCTTTCTCCCTTTTACTTACCTTCTTTCGATGGTTAGTATTAGGGCATATTTAATTTAGCATACCTTATGCTATGCATGCGTGCATCCATACATTTGTCTTGCATGCACCGGGCTCAGCGCATCATACTAACTGCATTGTATTTCAATTCCAAGTTGAATACATGTTAGTTGTAGCATCATCATATGCCATCTTAGAATAGCCGAGCCTATTGTAGTTGCATCTTGCATGTGTTGCGTTAGCCATCTTGACATGAACTAGGATCATCCACATGATTACTAACTAGTTTTTGTTTTGGCTTGGAGTACTAGGTAAGCTTTTACGCTTTAGTATACCGCATGCGTGTGAGTGTTTTCATGACTGCATGATTACCATGAGGCTAGCTGCTTATGTGATATAACTGCTTGAATGCCTGTGGATGAAGGTTGGGTTACTTAAATTGGAACAATGCATTGAATGCGAGTTTTAAGCCCACTTGAGAGTGGCAAAACCATATTTCTAAGCCCACTTGAGGGTGGTAAAATTCATGTCTTAGCCTACTTACGAGTAGCACCATCAAACCGTTTTCAAACAAACAAACATGAAATGTTTTTGTTCCAATTTAGGCGACTTAGTCTATACTTGTTTGCTGTGCGCATCACATAGTAAAGCTAGGCTAATAACGGGAATAAGAGCACACAATGTTTTCAAAACTAGATATCATGGTTAGTAGAGGCCGATCTTTGATCGGGCGAGCGGGGTGCTCATAGCTGACCTTCCCCAATCGTACCCAAGTTCCCGAGCCGAGGCAACTTTGGTGATGACGGACACGTGGCCTTAGGCAAACGAGTCAGGGTTTCCTAAATTCCCCCATAAAAAATATTTAGGTGGCGACTCTGTATCTGACAAAGCAGTCCATATTTGGCACTTCTTTCAAAAATTTGTTTTCTCAAAACGATTTGCCGGATTTGGACTCTTTGGTTCAGATTAAGAACCGTGACAATTTGAGTCCTGAACTGTAGTAGACCCACAGACGAACAAAACGGGATTCATCCTCCCAGGATGTTCGGGGACGTCTACACACGCACACACCTCTATCCTGCGCTGTCGCGCACTTCTCTTTAACTTGCGCTGTCACGCATGTTTTACTTGCGTTGTCACGCACTTTTCACTTGCATTGTTATGCATGATTCTACCGATATTGTACCTATTGAGTTTCTTTCTTTTACAGGCACGATATTGTATGTACGGTTCATTTGGAGTCGACACGACCAGACGAACCGGACGGTATTGTATGCACTCCACGATAGACGTGGTGAGAATTGCATAATTTTCTTACACTCTTTCTGTTGAAATATGTAGGACTGTTATTCATTCACTTAAAATGTTGCATTTATTTTGCATAACTACTTCATTACAGTTTCCCTTTGCATAATCATAAGTTATGCTTTTGCATCTTGCATATCATTCGCATTATGCCCCAGCCTACGGGTGCATCTCTGCATGCTTATATTGATTGTCTACCTGAGTCTTCGGCCTTGTTAAAAATGGGTTGTCTCTGGGCTTTGACACTCACTCCCGTCACTTTGTGACTTTCGAGTTCTGTCAAAGAGGGGCAACTATAGACACCCCATTTTTGACCGTCCTCAAGACTAGGTTGTGCTTGCATGTACATCCAGACACAAGCTCGATTGCTCGTCGGGTATTCAACTTTCGCGGCGGAACGTCACAGGTTAGAGCTTTCCAGACCCTGTATCCTTTCTACCCCATTCTTGGACCATGACTTGGTCCTTTCAGAATGTGTTTCTTGGTGCACTGCCGGCCCCCTTTTGGACCTGCCGCCCCTCACTTTGTTGCTACCGGCCATTGATTGAGCCTGCCGGCCATCAATGAGCCATTGCCGGCCATCCCTGATAGCCGGCAGCACCCCTGTCTTAGCAGGTTTCACTCTAGATCTTTTGAGCCAGCTGGAATCCTTTTATCTGCCCTCCATACATGTGTATGGAGGGATGATGCTCTTGCCAAGCTTTTTGAAGAAGCTTTGCATTGTTTTTCTTCTATATAAGGAGAGAGCCTCTCTCCTTAGCAGAGGTTCAGCACTTTGAGAAGAAATATCTCTCCCTCTCTCTATATTATTGTTGATTTGTGCCTTGAAGTCCATTTTCCTTGCACTTTTACACTACAACACTTAGAGATACACCACCATCTTTGGATTAAGGTTCTTGGGAGGACTTCTTGAGCTCTGAAAGTGAGGTTTTACCCTCTAAAGTTACTGATTTCAAAGTTGACCTTCAAGGGTGAGTTTCTTCCCCTTTTTAGCACTTTTTTGTACCTCATTTTGGCTATCCTTGGATATTGTTCTAGGCCTTGCTTTAAACTGAAAAAAGTCTTGTTTTTAAGTGCTTTTGGTGGTTGTTTAAGGTCTTTTGGCTGTTGAGGGTCTTCAACTCTCTTGTTGGCCTTGTTTGGCCTTGTTTTGAGCCATGCCTTAAGGCCTTCGAGCTAGCCTTGGTTTGGCCTTCTAACCATTGAAATCCAGTGGATTTTCAATGGTAGGCATGTGGTTTTGAGGCCTCAAATCAGAGGGGGTGGCCCCCTCTCTTTTGGTTTTTGTTTGCTTGCATTTTTGTCCTTACAAAGGAGCATGCCTCTCTGTATTTTTGAGGCTTGGTTCAGGCCCTTTTTTGTGACTTTTAGGACCTTCCTTGGCTCTGTCCATGGCTGGTTTGGTTACCTTTTTCATGCATCTTGTATGTGTAGTGTAATCCCATTTGTAGCTCATCAAAGTAGCATGTTTGCCTAGCTTGTGTTGAGCCCATTTCAGTAGGTTTTTGGTGATGTTTTACCATGCCTTACATCTGTTTTGGGTTGGTTTTGTCACTTCATGCATGTATAATACACTTGTAGTGTAAATCACTTAAACTAGCTTCACATGCTTCATACTTTGACATGTCATTCTAGCTTATGATGAGTCCATTTCAGCATGTTTTTGGTGATGTTTTGCCATGTCATGACTCTTTCCATAGCTGGTTTGGTCATCCTTTGCATGCTCTATATACTTGTAGAACAAATCTTGCTTACTAGCTTTATGTGCATGATGTTTTGACTCATCATCCTAGCATATTTTGGCTTTGCTCCAGCATGATTTTATTCTTATTTTGGGCTGTTCTTGGACTGTTTTGGGCTGCCATGGCCATATCACTCATGCTTTGTGTAGCTATAGTGTAAATGCTTAGGCTAGCCTTGGGTTTTGAGGCCCCTACCATGCCATACATGTGATGTTTGCATGCTTTGCCATCATTCTAAGTGTTATTTCAGTCCATGAAATGTGGCCATACACTTGCATTTGACATGCTTTTAATGCCTTGGAGCCTTGGCTCTTTATGCCTCAAGAATGAACTTTTGTGCATGCCATTAAGCCTAAGCCTTTGGCTCATCATTTCAGTGCATTTTTGGCCTTGTTATACCATGATGTAACTCTGTTTTATGCTGTCCAAGTCATGCCATGTTTGGTTTCAATAGGTGTAGTACATTGCCTCTTTTGTAGCCTTGCATGCTCCATGTTTTTGGCCTTGTGTTCTAGCTTGTGTTGGCTAGCTTCGAGCTTGTTTTTGGTCTTGTTTGGACCTGCATTGGGACTGTTTTAGGTTCCTTTAGCCCTTTGGGGCTTGCCTTGCATGGCCATGGCTTAAGTCCCTTTGTTAGTTTCGAGCTTTGAGCTTTCTAACATGCTATGCTTGCATTGTTTAGTTGATTTGGCATCAATTTACATGAGATTTCAGAGCTTACCTTGTTGTCGCATATCCATGCTTGTCACTCTTTAAGTGCGCTTAAGAGTTGCGTCTTTGTGCCTTAATCCTTGAGCCAATTGGCATGCATGTTTGTCTTGCCTTTGCATGCTTTTCATGCTATCGATTCATCACTTATGGCCACTGATTTTAGACATGGCTGGGGCCTATCCATCTTTAGTGTAAGCCCATCTTACCATGTTGTCACATGCTTGTCCCATTTCGTATGTTATTGCATACTTGTCCACCGTCACATGCCTTGCATGTTAGTATGTTCATGTTGCGGTTTATCATGTTATTCAAGGTTGTCACCTCATATCATGCTTATATGCTTGTTGCATACTCGGGTTATTGCATTGCATGTTTGCATGCTTAAGTCATATTGCATGTTTGCCATGCTTGTTTTGCATTGTCGTTTGGATTAAAGTGTTAATCCGAGCACGAGAAACGAGAAACGTTTCATACTTCAAGTGATGAAACGTGTCTCAACTCTCGGTCGCCGACGCTCTTGATTATCCATGATAGAGTTCTATGCATTTATGTGTTTATTTGTGCATTCATTTCTCATTGATTTGCACAAGTTGGATCTTTGGCCATCATGCATCGGGATGCGTAATTGATGGTCGTGGATCCGACTATGCCTCTCCATTGATGTTTCGAGATGATATGGGGTGGCATAGTGCGTACATACCCTTGGGAGACCCTCCATTTTCTCTATTTTGTGCTCTACTGCAGCTTGGTGTCCCAGCACATCAGTGGCCGGCAGTGCCTTGCAGATGGCCGGCAGTGCCTTGTTGTTGGCCGGCACCCCTTCATTTTTGGTCGGCAGTGGCTCCCCATGGCCGGCAGGCCACTGATGCACTCCCCAGCATGTTTTTAGTAAGGTTCAGCAGGAATTCGTTGAGGACACCCTGCAGACAGAGCCTCTAAAGAGCAACCGGAGAGCGTTTCGAGGCGAGAAACCGAATGCGAGCATGCATACCCTTCTGCTTCTGTGAACGGAGCTAGAGCAGCTTTATTTGTTGCTTTTCATTTGTAGTTAGTTAATTTTTTAATTAATTGAGTTTTGTAATAATTAGTTGTAGCTAGTTATTCAATTCGGTTATGTAATAATTAATTAGCTTGTTAGTTAGTTAATTAGTTGGCATGTATTATTTATTCGGACCCTCCATCGAGAGGGCCAATTTTGTAATAAGTGTGTGTGCGTGCGTGCATGTCTTACAACCTCCATTTCTTTCTCCCTTTTACTTACCTGCTTTTGTTGGTTAGTTTTAGGTCATTTTTCAATTAGCATACTTATGCTTTGCATGTTTGTATCCATTCATTTGTCTAGCATACTTATGCCTGCATGTTTGCATCCATTCATCTACATTGCATGCACCCGGCTCGGCACATCATGCTAACTGCATCGCATTTCAATTCCAAGTTGAATACATGTATCAATTGCTGCATCTTATATGCCATTTTAGAAAAGCCGAGCCTATTTCTAAGTTGCATTTTGCATGTGTTGCATTAGCCATCTTAACATGAACTAGGATCATGCACTGAATACTAACTAGTTTCTGTTTTGGCTCGGAGTACTCTACAAGTATTTATGCTTTAGCATCTTGCATGTATGTAAGTGTTAACATGATAGCATGCTTACCATGAGGCTAACTGCTTAGTTGATATAAACTGCCTGAATGCCTGTGGGTGAAGGTTGGATTACTTGAATTGGAACAATTCATTTGAAATCCGCATTTTAGCCTACTTACGCGTAGCAAATTTGAAATCATCTTCTAAACAAACGGATATGCGATGCTTTGTTCCAAATTAGGCGATCTAGTCTATACTTGTTTTGCTGTGCGCGTCACATAGTAATTCTAGCTAATTAACCGGAATACGAATGCATGTGTTCTCAAAAACTAGATATCATGTTTAGTAGTGGCCGATCTTTGATCGGGCGAGCGGGGGTGCTCATAGCTGACCTTCCCCAATCGTACCCAAGTTCTCGAGCCAAGGTAACTTTGGTGATGACGGACACGTGGCCTTAGGCAACGAGTCAGGGTTTCCTAAATTTTCCCAAAAATAAAATATTTAGGTGGCGACTCTGTATCTAGCAAAGCAGTCCATGTTTGGCACTTCTTTCTTAAAAATCAGTTTTCCAAAACGATTTGCCGGATATGGACTCTTTGGTGATTTATCAATCTCACATCGCACATTGTGAGATCAGATTAAGAACCGTGACAATTTGAGTCCGAACTGTAGCATAAGGCCCCCGCGGGCACGTCTACAGCATCACTTCTTGATGAGTTGTTGGTGGTGGTGATATGAAGTGGGAGTTGTCGAACGTGGACGAAGGTAATAGCCAATTATAAGGAGTGACTGGAGGTGATGGTGACTAGTGATGGGAAACGAAGGAGAGAATGAGAACATGTTTTGAAAACAATAGGAGGCATCTTTTGCTTATTCATAAAATTTTGGAATTGTTGTTAGTTTTTAGAAATAATTTTTTTTATTTTATCAAACGTGATGTTAGTCAGACCAAAAATAAAGGTCCAACCAATAGGATGGTCACTGGTCAGGAAGATTCGCCGACTAACTTGATTCAATCGGAGAAAGAGTAACGAAGCCCCAATTTTTTTTCCTTTTACTCCAATTGTTTGGATAAAAAAAATTCAAAAATTAATCTATAGATGAATTAACCAGTCCAAAAACAAACTATATAAAATTGATCGTAAAACACTTATAATGGGTGAATCCCACAATGTATGGATCCCGTTGCAGGACTCAACTCTGTGAGTATTCTGTGACCCCATGGTGGGACTCAATTCTTATGATTGTTCTTTGACCAATTATTCTTGAGAGGGTTATGTCTGATCATATGAACGGTTTTTAGATTGTTTCATTACCTATCGAGCATTGAAGAGTGTAATGGTGATTTCATTTACTGAAGTTGAACTTGGTGCATCTATGCTTAAAGAACAATCAACCTCAACGTTGTGTTTGATTAGAGGATTTGGGAAGGAATTTAGAAAGGGAAAGGGAAAGGGAAAATGTGCGTGAAACTAGGTAAAATGTAGATATATTTTATTCACATTTTCACCTACTTTTTTCATTTCCTTTTCCAAATTCCTTTCCAAATTTCCCAACCAGACACAACATAAGTGGATTCCTTTCAATGGAAAAACCAAGTTATTTAGGCTGAGGCAATACACCCTTACTGCCCAATATCAGAATCACACTTGACATAACCGTGGCACTTGGATTGATCTCAACATTTCAGGTAGATAACATGAGTCCCTCATAGATCCATCGATCCAATTCTAGTGACCTGCCTTCTTTATGGAGTGATCATGCCTGAAGACGACATTAAAAAACACATGTTTAAGGCGATATTTTAAATATTAACTAATACACGGGTAAATTACACTTTTCACCATTGTACTTACACAATCTCACTTTAGTCCCTACACATCAAATTGTGACACTTAACCCCCTGCACTTTTGGTCAAGTGTCACATTGGCCCTTTTGTTAATAGTGAGGCTAATAGAAGTTATCCTTTAGGGAGCTAAGTGTCACAATTTTGATGTGTAGGGACTAAAGTGAGATTTTGTGTAAAGTGCAAGGGTGCAAAGTGTAATTTATCCTCACATGTTTTTCATGTGACTAACCTCTGTTAACAATGAGGCTAATAGAAGGACCAAAGTGACACTTGACCAAAAGTGCAGGGGGTTAAGTGTCACAATTTAATGTGTAGGGCCAAAATGGGATTTGAAGTAAAGTGCAGGGGTGCAAAGTGTAATTTACCCCTAATACATATTAATGATGAAATAAAAATCATATGCAGACCTGTTCATATTTGTTTATAGCCAATATGGTAGGTTCACAGGCTGATTTGGTTCTATTGTCGATATAATTTTTATTTATTTTTTATTCTCACAAACAAAACGATAAAAAATGAAAATGCTTCTTGTTTTCATATCATTTTCGTTTTTGTTTGAAAACAGTAACTTTTTCATTTTTCCTCAAAACTAGGTTGTTCTAAGAATTTTTAAAAACTAATTTTGGAAAGATTTTGAAAAAAAATCACAATCAGGTCATTCAATTTTCAATACCTGTATCGCTTGATAAACCTAGTACAACTTTCCTGTGATTGATGCAAATATTCGTCTTGTGATATTTCTATTCAAAATTTTGGCTTAATTAAGCACATTCAAATATAAGATGATATAAATTAGTAGACTGTTACTCATATGCCCAACAAGATTGAGACGGTGATCTAAATGAATGAAACATTTGTTTCTCTTCCTGATAACAATCTCTAGCACCAAAGTGTCAAAGCTAAATAAATATGATTTTACTGAGAAAATCCCATCCACTACGTACTCTAGAGACATATAGCCACTACAGTAAAACATTAGAAGACGAAGAAAAATTTATAGAAATAAGATTGAATTACATAAATCATGCATATATTCATACTATGTTCCAAACACTTTGCTTGTATTTGCATTTGACTCATTTCCTCTAAAATTCTAGCGATGCCAAAGTCTGATATCTTTGGGTTCATTGCACTCATTTGGGAAGTTGAGTTGGGGTGGGTTGAGGCTAAAATAGCCACAAAAAGATAAAATAAGTTTTTTAGCCTCAGGCTAAAAAATGTCACATCAAAACCATAATCATTTTATTTTTTCTCAAAGTTAAAAAAGCTAAAAAGCCTATCCCAAACGAGACTTTTTAGCCCCAGACTAAAAGAGCCAAAAAAGCTAAAAAGCCAACCCACATCCTAAATGAAGCCATTGTCAACATCTAGCAATTGCTAGCTTTGACATCTTTATGAATTATTCTGAGTCTGAAATTTTGATGAAGATAAAAATAAATAAAAAAAACCCCAAGACATACTGTTGGTAATGTGAAAGTGCTTATTCCAATCCAATAATGTGCCACAGGTTAGATTTGTGCAACATTTTGGCTTTGTTAATCCATGCTAGAGATGGCAATAGAGAACTTACCCTATAGGTAACCATGGAGACCCGATCCAAATATATGGATTTTTCTCTTTTTTCTTACCCGTCGGGTCAGGTAAGTGGTGTTTTTTAAATATCCATTAAGAATGGGTCGGGGATGGGTACCCGCTCATTTCCTCCATATGTTTTCACTACCTTGTTTAGAATTAGGGTTCTCATTCTCACAGCTTGCTTCGCTAAATGCATGACATTTGCCACATATTTCTCCGCTTTTAAAGCATTCATTTCCACTTTCTCTGCAATCTCATTTAGCCGGTCCACTTCCTTTTGCAATTCCTCTTTTCTGCTTTGCAATTGTGTCAACTCTGCCCCAAATTTGTCAAAGTAGCTTGACAAAATCTAATATCATCCCAAGCAACGAAGACTGTTTCCTCATCTTTCCTTAATATATTCGATTCTTCCCCTCCACTTTCATGTTCTAAATCACTATTTCTTCCTTCGCAACTTCTAGTGAATCCACTGCCACTTGAAGCCTCACTTTAGCCCAAGAAAGGGCCATTGTTAGTAAAATTATAAAAGTTTGAGGTGAGAAATGTAAGTTACTCTTTCTTTTCTTTTCTTTTTTTATCACATTTTTTTTTTCAATTACTAAAAACTTATTTGATTGTTTCAAAATTATATATTTGATTAATTTAAAACAAATTTTTTAATTAATTAATTACTGTGTATTTGATTTTGTTGTTGAGCAAAATAAAATAAAATAGAATGTATATTTAGCTTTGGTTGTGAACCCTTGGAAAAATAAAATAAAATAAAATAAAAAATCAAGGGTTAAGTTGGGTTGGAAAAAATCCAAACCCAGAAAGATGTTGTGAATGTTCAAATCAGATGAGAGAGAATGTTCACATTATTTTTAATGTGTTGTCAATTAAAAATATATTCATATCAGCTGAGAGAGAATGTTCATATTCTTTTTAGTGTGTTGTCAATTAAAAATATATTCACATTATATAATAATATAAAATAATAACATCAATATTATTTAATTTGTGTATGAAATTTCCTATGCCTTGGTCCTTACCCTTCTCTCTACTCCCCCAACATTAAATATCAATATTAAATATAAGAGCATAAGAGTTTAAGAAAATAATGTAAATCAAGAAAAATGACTTTATGAAATAAAAGTATAAATACATGGGACTAAGTGGGCTAAGAAATTCCTTCATGGACTTCTTGGGCTAGAACACTTCTAAATGAGATTTATCAATAAAAAGCCAAAATAAAATTAAAAAATGGCACCAAAAAAATTGACAAGTCATTGTAGGTTTGGAAAAAAAAATTAGACATTGATAAATTTTATAAACATTAATAATTAAAATTTTAATCACGTATTTATAAATATTTTTGTAAAAACTCACAGAAATGTAATTCTCTCAAAAAAATTCCGTAAAACAGGAATAAACTTACTTTTTTATTTTATTTTAAAAACATCAAATTTGAATTCTTTTGTTTTTAATAAATTTTTCGTAATTTAATTTTTTTAAAAATAGTTTAATGTAAACAGATCTTAAAAAGTTTTCAACAAAATAAAAATAATATTAACTCAAAATAATATAAACAGATTTAATAAGAAGAATATACTTTGAACTTTGTCCGTGCCTTGAATTGTGAGATATATTAGTTGAAACAAACAAAAAAGAATTTTTTTTAAGGTCCTTAATATTAATATTTTATAAGATAAAGGATATACAATATTTTCATAATAGTTAAGGTCCCTTAACATTTCTACAGAGAAAATTCGACTCAGAGAAATTTTTCCTGGCTCAGAGAAATTTCAATTTTCACAAAGAAATTTCTATAATTTCACAGAGGCATTTTAAAATTTCTTTGTGCCGGGACAGAAATTTCTTTGAGTCAGGTGAAATTTCTCTGAATCGAATTTCCTCTGTGAAAATGTTGATGGATCTTAGCTAATAAAAAAAAAAGCCTTGGACCTCTTCTACTATACAAAGTTGGAGAGGGATGTTTCACTAATTTTTCTCAAACAAAATCCTTTGGAAAGGGCATTATACTAGAATTTTTATTTTTATTTTTTAATAAGGGAAAATTATACTAACGGTTCTTGTAATTTGGGAGTTGTGTAACTTTAGTCCCTAATCTTTCAATTGTGATATATTTTATCCTAAATTTTGAATCTCGTTCCAAATAAGGACAACTGAAGACATTGTTGCTCCATTTTAAGAGCAAAATCGTCAATTTGCTAAAATATAAATAGTTTGACAAAAATAAATGTCAAAAAATTATTTTTAAAATTTTAAAAATTATTTCTACCCACCAAAGATAAAATTATATAAAAATGATAAATCTTTTACATTTTTATTTTTTATTTTTTTATGAAATTAATTTTTAGTATGTGTTTGGATGATGATCATGTAATGGGTAATTCTTTTTGTTGATATTTTTGGATAGTTATCATATAATAGATGGTTGTATTTGTTATTTACGGATATTTTTGGATGATTATCATGCAATGGATGCTTGTTAGGGTTTTAATGTGCAATTGATATGTTTAATATATGAAATATTTTTAATTTAGATTTTTTGATTTAATGGATTGGTTTAATAATGATATCAAAGTTGTCGCCATGCTTGACCTTTGAAAAAATAGAAACAAATTTAACGAAAATAAATATCAAAAAAATTGATTTTAAAAAATTATTTCTATCCTCCCAAAAGACAAAATTATATAAAAATGAAGTATTTTAAATTTTTTTCACCAATTTAATTTTTAGTTTCTTAGAAAAAATTTCTGAAAAACAAACCAAACAGAACTTTGTAACTAAGAAAGTTCCAACATTATTCACTAAAAAAAAGTTCATTACATTTCAAACAATATACAAGTTAACTAACACAAAATAAGTTGTATGACGACTTTGCTCTTCAAATGAACTGTTTGCAAAGGAAACATCTTTGATTGTCCTTGTTTAGAACAAGATTCAAAATTCAAGGTCAAATGTATCACAATTAAAAAGTCAGTGACCAAAGTGACACAATCCCAAACTACAGAGACTGTTAGTGTAACTCGCCCTTTTAATAACACGGTATTCATAAAGTCAGGATAAAAGCTTGTATAGATTAAGACTTTAGAAAGAGCACATCTCCAAATCTTAACCCTTAACCACTAGGCCAACTCTTGAAGGGAGCATAATCTCAAACCGAAATCTTAACCATTAGACCAACTCTTGTTAGGATTATCACTTAAATTTATATATCTTATTATATAATTAGAATATCTTTAGATTAAGACGAGAAAGTATTAAAATCTTCTCAGGTTCCCCTGTGGTGTGCACCTCTTTAGGGGTGCATACCATATGCATTCTTACTACAAAATGTATAACTTTACAACAAACACTACAACAAAAGTAATCTATGGTGAAGAAAAGTAGTGAAGAAAATAATTTTCGTCACTAAATAAGAATAATCCGTGACGAATTATTAAATTTTGTCACATATAATAAAAAATAAAAATAACAGGTAACGAAATTTATTTTCGTCAACAAATACTTCTTTTTAGGTTAGGAAAAATTTAGTTTTGTCACCGAAGGTTTTCCCGCTAATTTTTTTTTGTTGGCGCCAAAATTTGAGACTTTTTGTGAGAAATTGTTTTTGTCACCAATTATAAAATTATTAGCGAGAAATATATTTTCGTCACCAATAATTTTGTATATATATTTTTGGAGAAACTTGATTTTAAATATTTTAAGACCATTTGGTGAGAAATATATTTTTGTAACTAATAATTTTTAATATTTTGAGACTTTTTGGTGAAGAAATTATTTTGTCACCAATTTTGGAGGAAAAATTTTGACATATTGGGCGGTAATAGAAAAAATAGACAACTAACTTTTTTCCCCTTTTTATTTTTGTTTATCAATTTCTCTCTCTCTCTCTCTCTCTCTCTCTCTCTCTCTCTCTCTCAATACAAAACACAAGTTAATTAACTCTCTAAACCTATGGTGACGAAAAGTAATGAATAAAATATTTTGTCACTAAATAAGAATAATCCGTGACGAATTATAAAATTTTGTCACATATAATAAAAAGGAAAAATAATAGGTGACGAAATTTATTTTCGTCAATAAATACTTATTTTTAGGTGAGGAAAAATTAAATTTCGTCACCAAAGATTTTTCCTCTAATTTTTTTTGGGTGGCGCCAAAATTTTGAGACTTTTAGTGAGAAAAAAATTTGTCACCAATTATAAAATTATTAGTGAGGAATATATTTTTGTCACCAATAATTTTAAATATTTTTTAAAAAAATTAATTTTAAATATTTTAAAACTATTTAATGAGAAATATATTTTTATCGTCAATAATTTTAATATTTTAAAATTTTTAATGACAAAATTATTTTATCACCAACCAATCTTAAAGGGGAACTTTGAGATTTGGCGGTAATGAAAAAAAGGAACCCTACTAATTCTCCCCCACCCCTTTTTTCCTTTTTTTTTTGGTGCTCCAGTTTTCCTCTCATCCCTCTCTTGCAAAACACACAAAGGTATGGCCTCTCTCTCTCTCTCTCTCTCGCTTGTAGTTGTTTAATGGTGGGGTAAGGGTTTTCAGTAACGTGGTGGCGCTGTGATGGGGATGGAATGGTGTAATGGAGGTGCGGTGTGAGAGGAGGAGGGCTAGCGGTGGTATAGTAGGGAGGGAAAGGGCAGGCATTTCAGATTTGTAGTGGAGAAAAAGAGTAGTTTTGTGGTTGTGGATAAGAGGGAAGGAGGCAATGGATCTATGGTAGTAGAGGGTTGGAGGGGCTGTGGCAAGGGGCGGAAGGGGAAGTGTAACCAGATGGGATAGGGGTTCCTAAGGGGAATGAAGAAGTTGGGGAGCCAGAAGAGGGTTGGAAGAGGGAGATGGTCACTACAACAAAACTGACTTTTTACGGCACCACATCAACGACATACAATAAATGCACGCCGTAGTTTCTCACTTTTACGACTTGCTTTTTTTACACGTCGTACATACTTTTCCAACCACGGCGTGTCTATTGCGTAGGCCGTGAATGATAATAACGATGATTTTTTTACGACTTGCAATGCACGTCGTAAATAATAAAACTTTCAACGACGTACATATGACGTGTCGTTAATACATCAATTATACATGACGCACATACACCAACCGTGAAAAGTTAATACTTTTCATGGCACACACAACGCACGCCGTTAAAAGTATTGCTTTTTTACGACGCACGAAATGTCTGCCTATTGAAAGTATTACAATTTTTTACAATGAACAATGTATGTCGTAAATTGTATGATAAAAAACAAAGAGGCGCCAAAATAAAATTTATGGGGCCAATTCACCAAAAAAAAAATAAAAACAAAACAAACAAAACAAACAAAAAAAAAATATTTGGCAAATATACAACTGCTCGGCTTCTAATGGATTCTAATCATTACACTGGTTCGAAGGGGATCCATTGCCGGTACGACAGCTGGCTCGACAGCAGCATCCATCACCGTTTCCCTCATCGTCTCTTTGCTCACTTCCATTTTCTAACTCGTCTCTTTGAGGCTTCAATTAGCAAAACGATGTTAACAACTCCACTTAACAGCGTCAGGCACAGGGAGGAAGATAAGGGAAGGTACACACTCATACTCTTCTCTTCTCTTCTCTCTCTCTGAGATTTTGCCCTAAACACATCTCATTTGGGGCATCTCTCTTTGTCTCTCTCAATTTGCCCTAAACATATCTCATTTGGGGCAACTCTCTCTCTCTCTCTCTCTCTGTCACACACACAGATTTGCGAACGAGATTGAGTCAGGCCGAGTCGAGTTACATAGTTATTCTGACGAGTCGTCGCTCGAGTGGGAGACTGAGCCGAAGAGGAGTCAAACCTCGTTTGGGTCGGCAGCAAAGACAAAGCACGGCAAGGTCGAAAGGAAGAAAGGAACTCCGTGGACAGAAGAAGAACACAGGTACATTTTCTGGGTTGTTTAGATTCTTTTCTTGGCTACCAAACAGAGTGTTTTCTTGGGGGACAAACAGATCACCTAGTTATGGACGTGAGTTTCTTGATTGAATTGTTTTTTTTGTTTCCCTCTTTTGATTTTCTGGCTGATGGGTATAATATTATTGTCTTCGAGCAACGGGATTAATCCTTCTTGCTCATAAAATTATGTAATAATCAATTGTGTGGGTGCTGCAGGTAGTGTTGATAGAGAATGATATAGATGCGAGACCATTTACTTCTCAAGTTTTGTCATGTTTGCGGCCATTACCTTCGTCTGTGTCTTCTGAAGATCTGGCAAATCCTATTAGGTAGGATTTGCGTCATATACGTGTCTTTAGTGTGGATCCTCTAGGTATGTGATCTATAGATTTATCAGACCTTTTCTTTCTTAATACCCTTTTAGTTTTGCATGAGGCCAGATAGTATTCTTTTTAGTGTAGGCAAATACCAAACTCTGTACAAATATTATTTTTCTGTTTCTGCAGGATGCAAGGATATTGATGATGCATTACATAATGGAAATTTTGAAGTTGGAGTTCATATCCTTTGACCTTTTGGTTCTTCCATGTATGTTGACCTTATAACTATCATGGAAATTATTGGAACTCATTAATGGAAGCAAATAGCACGAAAAATATCAAAACCATGACAGCAAAATTTATTATATGTGACAAGAGGGAACTTCTGACACGACGGAGAACGATCTTGGAGGAGAAGTTTATGTTTCAAGTCTGTTTTTTTGGTTTTGAATGCTTATTTATGTTGAAGATTTGCCTATTAGTGGAAACTATCATTTATCTTGCTAATTACTTAGAAAAAACAAATCTTGATTATTACTAATTTGGTTGAACTTTTACCTATCTTGCTAATTACTAATTTGTTTCTTGATATGTAGGAGAGGCTGCTCTCCTCAAGGGTGTCTCTGTATGTCTACATATGGGGATGGAGACCTTTTATAGGATAGTTGGGCCATGGAGGCCAGCTCATGCTTGAGGGTCATGGCAAGGAGTGGCAAATGTAGGTGTGGTATGCCTTTCGAGTTATTACATGAGTGTGCGCATCCATGTATGGGATGGGGACCTTTTGTAGGATAGTTGGGCCATGAAGGCCAGCACATCCTTGAGAGTTATGCCAAAGGGTGGCAAAGTTTGGTGTCATACGCCTTTTGAGGTATCATATGCCTTAGTCAAATAGGTCTTTCTTTCTTGTCTAAGATAGGCGAAAGTGGAGCCACCTCGAGAGGGTGGACTAAGCAATTTTGCTAATCTCTCAACTTTAACTACCAATCTACAAGTTTGTGGTAATCCAGCGTGGAGTCATGGGTCGCTTGGGTGTCTCATGATTGAGGCACTGAGGGATCCATAGGCCCTACTCCCTATCTATACCTAGGCAAGCTGTGTAGCTCTGGGTGGCATTCTTGAGGCCTTGAGGCAAGGCGAGGCCATGAAGTGACGCACTGTGACTAGGTGAGAATGTGAGGCTCATGCCTTGTGATGATCCAACCCCTCTTAAGTGATGACGTGGCATGTATGTGGGGCACAAATGCCTATAATATTTATTGAAAATTCATTAAGAGTGGAATTTTTTGTTGTTGCAATGTTTTAAGCGTTTACTATCAAGTTTGAGCATTGGTTGGAGAGCATCCACTTTACCTAGCGAACCTCTCACTGCTACATTGGTAGGATGAGCACTTAATTTTAGATGTAATTTTTTTGATCGTCTTATATTTTCATCATCCTTGCTTCTGATTCTCGATACATTCATGATTTAGTCTTTATTTATTTATTTATTTGATAAATAAAATTTTATTATTGATAACATCAAGCTGATGCTAAAAAACACCAAAAAAAAAAAAAACAAAAACCTCATGAAAGGGGAGAGACCACCTAACCAATCAAATCATCCAAAAAAATTCAAAAAAGCAAACAAATCTAGGTCCACCATACATGTAACCCAGCTATACAAAACTACAAAAAGCCTATTTTCTAACCACGAAAGAGAACAAGCCATCCCTTGAAAAATACACTAATTCCGTTCCAACCAAACCAACCACATTAAACACAACGGGGCCATGGACCAAGCCTTCTAACGCCACTTCCCAACCTGACCCCCTCCCTAACTCCAGAGGACTGCCATCACCCTGCTTTGTTGAACCCAAACCACTCCAAAAATAGAAAAAATAAGCACCCAAATATGATATGGCACAGGCCAATGGATAATAAGCAAATGATCCAAACTCCAATTTAGTCTTTACTTTTTTGTGCAATAGTAATTTTCTAATTGTCTTATTGACTATTTTGCATGAATACTTGTAAAAAATTGTGTACCCTGGGTTTGATTCACTTCTTGGTTTCTTCAGTGTACACATGCTTATTCCCTGTTTGTTGTTGAGCTCAAATGGGCTTTTGTAGACGTCCCCGAACGCCCCGGGAGGATGAATCCCGTTCTGTTCATTTTGGGCTCACTACAGTTCGGACTCAAATTGTCATGGTTCTCAATCTGAACCAAAGAGTCCAAATCCGGCAAATTGTTTTAAGAAAACAGATTTTTGAAAGAAGTGCCAAACATGGACTGCTTTGCCAGATACAGAGTCGCCACCTAAATATTTTATTTTTGGGAAATTTAGGAAACCCTGACTCGTTGCCTAAGGCCACATGTCCGTCATCACCAAAGTTGCCTCGGCTCGGGAACTTGGGTACGATTGGGGAAGGTCACTTCGTGAGCACCCCCGCTCGCCCGATCAAAGATCGGCCTCTACTAACCATGATATCTAGTTTTGAAAACATTGTGTGCTCTTATTCCGGTTATTAGCCTAGATTTACTATGTGATGCGCACAGCATACAAGTATAGACCAGGTCGCCTGAATTGGCACAAAACATTTCATGTTTGTTTTTGAAAGATGGTTTGCTACTCGCAAGTAGGCTTAAAATGCAGATTTTGCCACCCTCAGGTGGGCTTAGAAAAGATGATTTTGTCACTATCTAGTGGGCTTAAAACTCATAGTCAATGCATTGTTCCAATCCAAATAACCCAACCTTCACCCACAGGCATTCAGGCAGTTATATCACATAAGCAAATAGCCTCATGGTAAGCATGCTATCATGGCAGTCACTCACACTCATGCAAGGATGCTAAAGCGTAAAAACTTACCGAGTACTCCAACCCAAAACAGAAACTATGTTAGAAATCCATGCATGATCCTAACTATACAGAAATGCCTAATGCAACACATGCAGGAATGCAACTAAGATAGGCTCGGCTATTCTAAACATGGCGTATGAAATGCTACAGCTAACATGTATTCAACTCGGAATTGAAATACAATGCAGTGAGTATGATGCGCCGAGCCCGGTGCATGCAAAACAGATAAATGGATGCAAACATGCTATCATACTGTATGCTAATTGAAACATGCCCTAATCTAACCATCATAAGCTAATAAATAAAAGGGAGAAAGACGTGGGGTTGGAAGACATACATTACACGCACGCACGCTTATTACAACATTGCCCTCGCGCAGAGGGTCCAAATAAATAATACAGTCCCGAATAAGTAATACAATCCGAATAAGTACAAAACCCTAATTAATTAACAAATTAATCTAGGAAAGCAGTAAATTAGCATGCAAGCCTATGGACTGCCTCAGCTCTGCTCCGGATGATGAATGATGCGTGCTTGAGTTGCCTTGCGCGAAAATCCATTGTGATGCCCCAATTAGCCTCTGTTTACAATTGAGCCCGGAATATTGTACGAAACTCCAAAAGACTGTTGGTTTCTGATTTGCTGCAACAGAGAGCAAGAAAGGGGCATGGCAAAGTATTTTCACATATGTATGCTTGACTACTCTTCGGGGAGTGTAGTCTTCGATCCTCGTGCCACCAATCACGCATCTCGATGCATGATGGCCGAAGAGTCAAATTGCATGACTCAATGTGAAATGAATGCACATGGAAACACAACAATACCGAGACTCCATCATGGTTAATCCGGAGTGTCGGCGACCGGGAATTGAGACACGTTTCGTCACTCGGAGTACGAAACGTCCCTCGTTTCCCGTGCTTAGGCTAACTCCTATCCCAAGCACAATGCAATATGCATGACATGCATGAATGTAATCCTAACATGCAACCTAGCATACGCAATGCTATGAGATGGCATACACAATGCACGATGTAGCAAGACATACACAATGCTCTAACATACAACCTAGCATACGCAATGCTATGAATTGAAATGGCATACACAATGCACAATGGACTTACACCAACATGAGTGGACCTCAGCCACACTCACATCAGTAGCCATAAGATGAAAATGAGACACTCGAGATGCGTGCACATATGCACGCAAACCGAGGACCGATCCTAAGGCACAAATGCCACTCTAACAAGGCATGGCAAGGCATAAAATATGGTATACAAACATGCAAGTTTCAGCACTGAAATGTGATGTAAAATGATCCCGAAACATGGAAACATGGCACCCGATGCATGAGATGAGCCTCGAAACTCAAAACTAGGCACATGTATTGACTTATAGCTATACAAAGCATGCATTATTCGACTATGAAGCACAAAGACAGAGCCAAGGCAGTCCCAAAACATGAACATTTCTAGTTCAAAGCATGACCAAAAGATGCTAGCATGATGGTCTAAAATAACATGCAAAATTAACTAGCAAACATGGGTTACATGGCATGTACATGAAGTAGGTGAGAAATCATCAAACCAGCAAAAATCAGTGAATAAAACATGCCAAAACATGCCCAAATAACCTCTGAAATGCGGCTAACACATGCACAAATGATGGGTTCTTTTAGAGGGCCATGCAAGGGGTTATTAAGCACATTCATCAAGGACACTTTGCATGGAAAAATTAACTCTGGAAATCAAATATGATAGCCCTAAAACTCATCAAATTGGCCCTGAAATCAGTCAACAAAGCATGCAAGATAGGGCCTCTTTGGAAGGCCAAAAAGACCATCAAGCAAAACAAGGTGAGAGGGGGTCACCCCCCTCTGCTTTTTGAGGCTCAAAACAATGTGTTAGCCACTGAAAATCCACTGGATTTCAGTGGCTAGAAGGCCAAACAAAGCATGCAACAAGGGCTTAGTTGTAAGGCTCAAAATAAGAGGCAATCAAGCATACAAGGAAGCATATGACCTCAAATGAAGGAATGCCCTTAATCAAACATCAAGAGGGCCTCAAAACAAGACTTTTACCAGTTTATAACAAATCTCAAAAAAGTTTACAAGTGAGGCTAAAACATGGTGCAAAAATAGCCCTAAAAGAGAGATAGAGGACAAGGGGCAGTATCTGGCCTCAAACAGCAAAGAGCCCTTCAAAAACGTTGAAGAGGGGCTCAAAATAAGACACTTTTCAGTTTATGGAAAATCTCGAATATGCTCACAAGTAAGGCTAAAATATGATGCAAAAATAGCCCTAAAAGAGAGATAAAGCAAAGGGGAGTAGAAGACCTCAAACAGAGAAAAGTCCTTGATCAAACATGAAGATGAGCTCAAAATAAGACTATTTTCAGTTCAGGTGAAGCCCAAAAATGTAAGCAAAGGAGCTAAAGATAGCAAAAAATGCAAGAAAAGGGAAATAGGGACTTACCCTTGTAAAGCAGCAAATCCAGCAGCTTTTGGTCCAAAAATGAGCTTTCAACCTCTGCAAATGGCCTCCAAGGTGCTGGAATGGAGTGTGGAGGTGGTAGGCTATGAGGTGTAGGGTAAATGGTGCAAGAAAGGGGGTTTTTTGAGCTTGAGTATAGATAGAAGGGGGTGTATGTATGCAATGCCTCAGCTGATTTTCTAACCCTTAGAAATGAGGTAGGGTGCTGGTTATATAGAGGGAGAGGAGCCAAAGAAAAGGGGGAAAAACCAATTCAAAAATCCCCCCAAAAGGACAGACCCTCGGATAGAGGGTCTGGTGCAAAACAGCTGGCACAGCTGGAATGCACCAGGAGAGAGAAAAATGGCCGGCCAGGTTCAAAAGGGCCAGGTGGCCGGCCGGCCACTCCCCCTGGTCGGCCGACCAGGGGTCAAAAGGGTCAACAAAATTGCTGGCCGGCCACCCCAGAAAGGTGGCCTCCCATGTGTGTACAACACAGCTGTATGGTCAAAAACTGGAAAAAGTGAACCAGGAGAGAGAAAAACCAGCTTTTTAGAGGGGTTCAAAAGGGTCAAGGACAATTGCTGGTCGGCCTACCCATATTGGTGGCCTCCCAGGTGTGTACAACACAATGGTGTGGTGGAAAGTCAGAAAAAGTGGCCCGGGGATGGGAAAAACCAGCTTTTTAGTGAAGAAAACGGGCGATGAAGAGCGATGAAGGAATAAAACTGGTTTTTCAGAAAAATTGCTGGCCTCCCACCTTCCTACAACCTCTCTAACAATGAAAATAAGGTCCCTGCCAAAAATGGACCAAGACGGATGCAAAACGAAGGTTCGGGGGCCGAAACACGCAGTTCGGGGCCCCGAAAACAGGCTGTTAAGCACTGAAGGTGGCGTTCAACCACGAAGTTAGTCTCTCGGGCCACAGTGTCCCTCAAAAGGGAGGAAACAAGGTGTGTGCCAAAAACCGGAGGAAACGGAGGTGGTTAAGCGGTCCCGAACCGAGGCACACGGCCGACGGTTCCGAAAAACTAGAAATCGGGCCCCAAACGGGAAAAATGGCCTACGACCACGAAGCGTAGCCTACGACCACTAAGAGATGATCTACGAGACCTCTCCCTCCCTTCGGGAAAGAGAAAAGAGAAAACAGGGCCTGGTTCGCAAACCGAGGCAAGGCACGAAAGAGTCCGGAAGTCCGGAGGCAAGGCTCGCAGCCGAGACTCTGAACCTCTGAACGAGCACAATATGCAACATCACCGAGCGCTCAATTGGTGACGTCTGAGTCTTAAGGTCAAAAATATACTTGATTATCTTAAATTGCTCTACAGTTGCCCCTCTTTGACAGAACTCGAAAGTCATAAGTGACGGGAGTGAATGTCAAAGCCCAGAGACGACCCATTTTTGACAAGGCCGAAGACTTAGACAAACAGGCAAGATAAACAAAGATGTGCCCGCAGGCAGGGGGCAAAATGCAACTGACAATGCAAGAAGCCGAAGATACCTCGTGATCATGCAAATGCAGCAAGCTGTAATGAAGCAAGTATTCACAAATAGATGCAACAGTTTTAAGCAAGAATGCAAAGCAACAACTACATTTCATGCAGTTAAGAATGCGGAGAATTGTTCAATTCTCGTCACGTCTCACACGGAGAAGGTACAATACCTGTGCGGCTCGTCTGGTCGCACCAGCCTCAAATGAACCGTACATACAATATCGTGCCTGCAAAAGAAAGAAACTCAACAAGCACAACATATTTAACAACATATGTTCAACGTGACATCGAATGCAGACAAACGTGGTGTCGATGGGTGAGTGCATCGCAATGCGAGAAGCAACGCGCGTGACAACGCAAGTTTAAGCATGGAGGCATGACAATATCAAGAAACGTGCATAACAATGCAAGTTATATGCATGAGAATGCAAGTGACGTGCATGGCAATGCAGAACAAGTGTAAACTCGGATGCATGTTTGTCAAAACAACGATCAAAGAAATGCAGGTTTTTGACGAGGGCGACTCAATCGCGGCCTCCGGTTCACCTCCCGGAAGGGTCACAACAAATTCAAAAAGGATACACTTCACTCATGACGAGTAACGATGAGACACGCATCGAAAGTTGGAGTTGAAGTTCCCGCGGAGGGATTTCGCGACGAAAAGTGCACTTTCCTTGTACTTTCTCGGGTGCCGGGGACTCCAATCATCACCAAAATTTGCAGAGACCTTGGAGACCACCTTGGGAATGCTGCCGGCCAGGTTTAGTCCAAGGGGGAGGCCACCGGCCAGGTTTGAGGGAGGGGGGTGGCCGGCCTACCAGAAAAGGTGGCCGGCCGGCCACCCAGCCAAAACAGTGGGCAGTTTGGTCTTTTTGCTCTCTTTTCTTTAAATGTGCTTATCCAAAGCACTTTTCCTCACAACTCCAGCTCCGAAATTGTCTCCTCTACCTTCCCAAACCATTTTTTCCTCAGATCTGCGCTCTATACGCGTTTTCCAACGCCCCACGCCAAGTTGTTTCGCGAAAACTTTCAGTTCTCTTCACTTTGAACCGATTAAATTTTGATTTCGGAGCTTCTTTTCTCATTTCCGCCACTTGAGGTGAGTTTGTCTCAATATTTGGAAGATTTTCTCGGGAGTTGACTTTTGTTGACTTTTTCATTTTCCGAGAGTTGACTTTTGTTGACTTTTTCCAATTTTGGCTCATTTTGCTCGTTTTTGCTCCTTTTTTGCAGATTTTTCGAAATGGCTGGTCATTTCCCTCATGGTGGAGGTCCTCCGGGTGCCGGAGATGATCCCGATATTATGGCTCTGCCTCCGAGGGTCCGACCATTCATACCCGAGAGGTACGTCCCTCCGACACATATTCTCCCGCAGGCTGTTTTCTATCATTTTACTGATTTCGACGAGCGAGCGCCCGTGGATCTGCTTTTGCGAGAGCCGGAGTCCCATCTCTCCCATCAGGCACGAGAGGTATTTACTTCACTTTTACATTTTCTGCAATGTATCCTGCATTTTCCGTGCATTTCGTGCTTTTGCTATGTTTATCTGCTCATTCGAGTACACAGCTTGTTTAGAATGTTTAGGCTATAACACCGTATTCTGTTTGCATCTTGAACACACAGTTCAATTACTTGAATTTCTGAACACGCAGCCCATAAATTGATTGTGAACACACAGCACACACTTGTTGAGAGTTAACACGCAGCCCAAACTTTGATGATGAACACACAGCCCGTTTTGTTGGGTGAACACACAGCACACACTGATTGAGAGTTGAACACACAGCCCAAGCACTTGAATTCTGAACACACAGCTCGTTTGTTGGGGTGAACACACAGCACACACTGATTGAGAGTTGAACACGCAGCCCAAGCACTTGAATTCTGAACACACGGCTCGTTGTTGAGGTGAACACATAGCACACACTGATTGAGAGTAGAACACGCAGCCCAAACTCTGAATTTCTGAACACACAGCCCAAATTGAAGGTGAACACGCAGCACACACTTGTTGAGAGTAGAACACGCAGCCCAAACACTTGATGTCGAACACACAGCTCGTTGTTGAGGTGAACACACAGCACACACTGATTGAGAGTTGAACACACAGCCCAAGCACTGAGATGAACACACAGTCCATTCTTTGAAACCTGAACACACAGCTCAAATACTTGATGTTGAACACACAGCTCGAACTTTGAGATGAACACACAGCCCGTTGATTTTGAAATCTGAACACACAGCTCATTGTTGAGGTGAACACACAGCACACACTGATTGAGAGTAGAACACGCAGCCCAAACTCTGAATTTCTGAACACACAGCCCAAATTGAAGGTGAACACGCAGCACACACTTGTTGAGAGTAGAACACACAGCCCAAACTCTGAATTTCTGAACACACAGCCCAGATTCTGTATCTGATTTGATTTTGCACACAGCTCATACATTTCGTTTGCACGCAGCTTATTCATTTCATTTGCACGCAGCTTATACATTTCATTCTGAAACTGAATACATGTGTTCATCCTGAATGCAGGTGACTTCTCGTACTGCGCGGGGATATGGCTCCATCGCGGCGAGAGAGTGGTACGCAGAGCTCCCGGAGGCTGTCCGGGATTTGGTTGACGTGGCAGGGTTTGGGCCCTTTTGCACTGGGATATCTCGCTGTCCTGCTAGTAGGACGCTGATGGGTGCCTTGGTAGAGAGATGGTGGGACACCACCAACTCCTTCCATTTCTCTGCCACCGGGGACATGACTATGACCCCGTTTGACTTCGCGGTATTGACTGGCCTTGATGTGGGAGGCTGGGCAATCCCATATGACGAGGACATGGGCCAGTGGGAGGCCGCTTGGATCTACTTATTGGGAGCTCGCCCGCCAGTTGACAGATCTTCGGGCAGAGTCCGATATACTTGGTTTTCTTCCATTTCAGGAGGGTGGAGATGGAGCCTGAGACTCCTGAGGAGGTAGCACAGTACACCCGCGGATTTCTGATGTTCCTCTTCGGGACCACTCTGTTCGCCGATAGGGGGAACACTGTCGGGCTCTATCTGTTGAGTGCTCTAGTGGACCTATCACAGGTCAGCCGATATGATTGGGGTGGCGCCAGCCTGGCTACTCTCTATTGCTATATGAGCGCGACCTCCCGCGGACGGGGGAACATGGTTGGCGGCTATTGGAGGGCCTGGGAGGTACTTTCTGCCTCTTGATTTACATTTCTGCTTTTTTTTTGCATTTACATTTGTACACTTGTACTTGCACTCTCAGCATTTTTTTACATTCATGCACTCAGCATTCTGTATTCTGATGGCTACTGCTTTGTTTTTCACAGCTATGGATCTACGCGTACTTCCGACGCTAGCCCCAGAGCTTGAGGTGGAGGTGCCCCTCGTGACCCCTTATTCACTCGTATTCGAGGGCCAGTACCGGCCGAGACCTCGGGAGTCTTTCCTCTACTACGGCAGTACTTTTGATACAGTGCGGCCGTCAGAGGTATTTCAGAACTCTCAGTTCTTCATGTTTCTGATCTTTGATTTATCTTGCACATTCACAATTTCTGACCAGCTTATGCATCGGTTCCGCAGATCTCGTGGCAGCCCTGGGCGCCTTTAGGCAGAGACCTCCGATTTCAGTTTGCCGGAGCATGGGGAGCCTCTCGGTATAGGATCCTGTTCGAGGGGCCAGTTGGTAGGGCCTGGTTTTTGGGGGATCGCTTCTTGCGCCAAGTATGGGGCTACCCTGCTCAGGACATCCCTTCACCACCTCCAGACGATATGCGGACCGCTGATAGGCTCCTTCCCCAGGATGTCGTCAGTGCTATGCAAGGTACCGAGGCATTACTACATTTGGAGCAGGGGGAGTACGCGACCTACCGTCACACATACTTGATGCCTCCACTAACGGGAGTCCGTACCCCGACGAGGAGGTCTACTGGTATGCCCTCATCGAGCCGGGCTCGGACTGCAGATGTCCCTTCCACCAGTAGGGCTGGCACATCTAGAGGCAGGGGTGGATTGGTTCCCCCGATTCCTCCGACTCATCATCATCCTAGATGGCCAGATATGCCGACTGAGTTGATGGGATGGCGATATGGGACTTCCTACCCGATTCCGATAGAGCCTTCTATGGCTGACCACCGATATGTCAATGACCCCTTGAACTTTGGCATTCCGTTTATCACTCAGATACTTTGGTGTTTGTTTATTCATTGATGACTTGAGCTTGTATCTGCAGCCACCCAGGGAGTACATAGACGAGGTGCTCGGGATGGTAGCCTCACTTGAGGGCATGGTCCTGCGGAGAGAGGCGCAGTTGTCCATCATGGGTGTCCAGGTATCCGTTAGTTTTCTTGCATTTATCATACTCCTGATGACATGCTGATCTTGAACATTTTATTGCATTGATAGGCTGCCTGTGTTGAGCACATCTGACACACACCACATTTACGTACTGTACCTGTATGCGCCCATTTCATGTAGCTTCCTTGTATCTGCATCTGATATACATATTTGAGCTGATGCGTCCAAATTACACTCTTCCTTTTCAGATGCTTCCGATATATACCGGGCCACAGGCCGGGCCACCTAGGCCTTCCCGAGGAGCTGGGCCATCTAGGCCTTCTCGAGGAGCTGGGAGAGGGGAGTCGTCTCGCGGACGAGGCGGACGCAGGGCGCACATCATAGAGGAGGAGTCCAGCGAGGAGGAGGAGGCTGCAGATCCCCAGTCAGAGACATCTGCTGACAGAGAGGGTGGCTCTGATCCCGGTTCCGGTAGTGGAGATGAGGCTGAGAAGGGTTCCGAGGATGGCAACCCCGACTCAGATGATGGTGATGATGGTGCAGAGGCTGTTCCGTAGAAGAGGACGAAGATGGCCTCTCATTCTTGCTCTTGAGAGCATTGATGCAGTTGTTCCCTGCTTTATTTACCTTTTTACTAGTAGTTGTAGCACATTGTACATTGTTAGGCAGTTTTATTTTATGTAAAACTTGTACCCTTGTTGTAAAAATGTTGTAACAAATGAAGCATGATGGAATGAAACAGCTTTTGAAAAAGTGTTGTATTTTATGTTCTTAGCATCGCATCGCATCATCTTGCACCAAAATGAGATTGAATGGAAATGTGCATTGTGTATTTGCCCAGGTCAGGTAGTGAACCGACGCAACAAACTAAACAACCTAACTTACTAAGAAATAACAAAACCTTAGCAAGTTTACAACTCGATAAGCAAAACACAACAAAGTTGATAACTCGATAAGTAAGGCACAACAAAATTGATTAAACAAAAAGTAACAACTCAATGCACGAAACTCGACAGCTCGACAAAACTTAACAACTCGATAAACAAGACATCTCAGCAAACAAAACACAACTCGATAAGCAAGACTTAACAACAACTCTATAAACAAAGTGCATTTCGGACGATCTGGGTGACGGAACGCATCCGAAACTGAGGGAAATGGAGGCCTTCGACACTCCCGATGCATGCAAATGCTGGAACTTCCTTCTAGAGGGTAGAACAGGGCCAAAGACACACTTTGCAGCATGGCCGACCACCTTTGGGAGCTGGCCGGCCAGCTTTTTGCATTGGAGGGGAGAGGGGTGGCCGGCCTACCAGAAAAGGTGGCCGGCCGGCCACCTAGCTTGGCAGCCACCAATTTTTCGACACGTGTCCTCCCGAACAGTGCCTTATCCTCTTTAAAAGTCCTAGCTCCGTGGTTGATTCATTTCATCTCAGTTTTGCACCAAAATGGAGGCGTTTCTCGTCGAAAATCTCACAGCTTGGATCGCCTCTCTAGATGGCTCGGAAAAGTTGAACTTCCGGGGCTTCGGCTTGAATGCACTATTCACGCTGAGCCGTACTCCGCTGCACCTTCCCTTCCTTCATGCCGCGGCGAGGTTTTGGAACCCGGTAACGCATGTGTTTAGCTTCGGCGGGCAAGAGGTATGTCCAACTTTCGAAGATTTTCAAGTTTTGATGGAATCTGAACGCTATGAAGAAATTTTGCCTCAGTTTCGCTTCGGCCACGCCCAAGCTTTAGGGCGGATGTGTGGGCTCACCATGCATGACGCTCGGTCTCTGATCTGCAGGGGAACTGGACATCCTCGGCTTGATTCATCGCTTTTCTGATGCCGGTGACCGCGGCAACCATTATTGGCAAGGTTTTCGGCAACACGCCCTTTGCTTGTGCATGCTATCTCACTTTTTGCTTGCCCCAGGCTTTAGTGGATCTAGCATTCGTCTGATTGAAGTTGCTCAAGGCTTGAAGGAAGGAAAGAGCTGCATCGCCATGACATTGGCCGAGACACTGATGGGCTTAGATGCTTTCTATCGCCAGGAGACGACCAGATTTGCGGGGAGTCCACTACTGCTGCAGGTAATGTTTCCCACCCAATCTCACATATGTATTGCTCACATCACTCGGCCCTCAGGCTCGGTTTTTTTTCACAAAACCCTTTTCTTACTTTTCTCTCATCGTACATCTCTCTATTATTTATTCTCTCATTTTTCATCCCTCCCCAGGTATGGTTGATGGATAAATTGCAGGTTGCGGACTCTTGCCCAGCCTACTCAGCCCGCGGCTACTTCTTTCGACAACGCCTAGTCGATGCCCTTGATGAGGGATGGTGGTTCGACTGGATGTGCAATTTGTCTGCAGATCGTATTGCTTGGCGCTGTCCTTGGCTCAATCTCCCGGCAATGAGCTATAGCATGTCCCGGCAGACCGGGATCCAGTTGATTGGTCTGACCCACTGTGTGTTCTACTTTCCGTTCCGGTTCCAGCGCCAGTTCGGTCATGATCAGACTTGCCCGCCAGAGGGGATAGAGTATCCTGCCACATTCCCGGTTCGAGGCGCACAGCTTGCCCGGTATGCCACAGCATGGAGGACTAGAGAGCTCCTGGCCCCCGCTCCCACTTTCAGTTGCACTTTGTCTGACGAGTGCTTGGATTGGCTCAATGAAGAGGCACAGATTGGGCCCAGCTTGGCATCAGAGGCTTCAACCAGCTCTGGGAGGGGGCGCAGGGACACCTGACTTATCTATGCCCCGGATTTATTGCTTTACCAGTACTTTCAAGTTTTCTTTATGGATGTAATAAAAAGCAACTTCAATTTGTATGCAAGAGCAGGAGAACTCTGTTTTGAAATCAATGAAATTGAAGGTTGTGGGTACTGAAAATTTTCCGCTTTGGTCCAAAAATGGTCTAAGTTGTAAAAAGATTAATTTTGAACAAAGTCAACTTTTATTAAAACTTTTCAAAACCATTTTCGATATGGATCAGAACTGGACACGCCTGAGATCTGTCACTGAGATGCACAACCCCGGATCCTAGCAACTGGAAAGTTGCCCCTAGTCTGAATAGTACCGCGGCACTGCACAGCAACGGAAAGTTGCCCCTAGTCTGAAAAGCACTGCACCGGAGATTACGATGAATGCTGATAGACAAAGATGACTGAGATGATCAAATGGACAAAGTTGATCGGGGAAAATTTATGGCTGAACTTCAGGATGAAGTTGCCTACGTATCCCAAAGATGGGAATCAAGCCTTACGTAGTTCAGGCTCGGGTTCACTCGGGTATTTTCACTCTCCTTTTACGCTCTAACTTTTGCCAAGGCCGCCCTTTGCGGGTTTTCAACCTTGCGAGCTCAGTTTTTATAATTTCAAATTTTTTGTGCTCTGAGTTTTGCCTAGGTCGCCCTTTCGGGTTTTCGGCCTAGCGAGCCTCTCAAGGGTAATATTTCTTCAACTTGTCCATATTGATCGGTTGTGAGAACTCTAGGCCATCTAGATCCATCAGAACCACAGCTCCACCTGACCAGATAGACTTGATGATGTAGGGACCAGTCCAATTGGGTCTGAACTTGCCCCTTGGGTTGTGGATGGGAGCTCGGTTGTCCTTGAGCACCAAATCTCCTTCCTTTAAATTCCTGGACTTAACCTTCTTGTTGAAAGCCCGAGCAATTCTGCGCTGATAACCCTGAACATGGTACAGTGCTTTCAGTCTTCTTTCATCAAAGAGCATGAGTTCCTCAAATCTGCTCTGCTGCCAATCTGCCTCGGCTATTTGACACTCAGCCAGTACTCACAAAGACGGAACCTCAATCTCGATAGGTAGAACGGCCTCCATCCCATAAACCAATGAATACGGAGTCGCCCCAGTAGAAGTTCTGATTGAAGTCCGGTAGCCCCACAGAGCAAACGGTAGCTTATCTGGCCAGTCCCGGTAGGTTTCCACCATCTTCTGCAATATGTGTTTGATGTTCTTGTTGGCGGCCTCAACTGCTCCATTGGTTTGCGGCCGATAGGTAGATGACTTATGAAAAGCCACGTTGTATTTTTCCAACAAGTCTATCACTTCCTTCTTGAAGTGGGAACCGTTATCTGAAATTATCTCGTTTGGGACTCCGTAGAGACAGATGATGTTGTTTCTGATAAACTTCGCAACATGTGAAGCCTTCAACACCGCATAGGATTGGGCCTCACCCACTTTGTGAAATAATCTATCGCGACCAGGATGAACTCATGCCCATTCGACCCCTTCGGAGTGACAGCCCCGATCACATCAATTCCCCAGACTGAAAATGGCCATGGCGAAGTCATATTGTACAGCTTCGACGGCGGAATGTTCATGCGATTTGCATGAATTTGACATTTGTGGCATCGCCGAACAAAACCGATACAATCCTCCTCCATGGTGGACCAGTAGTAACCCTGTCTGAGGATCTTCCGTGCTAGCATTACTCCATTCATGTGCGCACCGCATTCCCCTCCATGGATGGCTTCCATTAGCGCTTTGATTCTTCGGCATCGACACACAGCTTATGCATTCCCAGATGACCTCTCTTATACAGCTTACCCCCACAGATGATGAACTGAACGGCCATTCTTCTGATTGCCCTTTTATCCTTGGCATTTACCCCTGGTGGATATGCTTCCTTCTCCAAGAAATTCCAAATGTCGTAATACCAGGGGTTTTCGTCTTGAACCTCATCTATAGCAGCAATCGACTCGTAGGCTGGCGCAAATTTCTGGTCAATGATGACTGGACGCATCCGGACTCCGAACGGGATGTCTATCATGGAAGATAGAGTTGCTAAAGAATCTGCGAACCTGTTGTTCTCTCTTAGTAGATGAGCAAAGTTTAGCTTCTCAAACCGAGGAATTAACAAATCCAAGGTCTGGTGATACATCATCATCTTCTCTTCTTTGACCTTCCAGTCTCCTTTTGCTTGAGACACAACAAGGTTCGAGTCCCCGATGACGTCCAACCGTCTTGCCCCTAGTTCCAGGGCTGCTTCTAGACCGGCAATGCATGCCTCATATTCTACTTTGTTGTTCGAGACTTTGAACCGGAGTTTGAAGGCTAGAGGGATACAGGAATTATCGGGTGCTATCAGCAACACCCCTATCCTATACCCGTTCTGATTTGACGCTTCGTCAAAGTACATCGTCCAAAATTCGTCGTCGATATGCAAAATGGCCTTATCTGGGAATAAGTACTCAACTGCTTCACCCCCTTCCACTGGATGATCGGCTAAGAATTCTGCTACTGCTCTTCCCTTGACTGACTTGCGCGTTACATATTTTAGATCGAATTCGGAGAGCAACAGCAACCAACGAGCTAGCCTACCCGTAAGTGCTGGTTTCTCGAAAAGATATTTGATGGGATCGAGTCGTGAAACCAACATTACGGAGTGAGCTAACAGGTAGTGCCGCAGCTTCCTGGTAGCCCATACCAAAGCTAAGCAAGCCTTCTCCAACGGTGTGTAGCGAGTCTCATACTCTAGCATCTTCTTGCTCAGATAGTAGATGGCTCTCTCCACTTTGTCCTCTGATTCTTGCGCGAGCATACAGCCCATTGTAGTCTCAGTCACTGAAAGGTACAATATCAACGGTTTCCCCGGCTCTGGTGGTGACAACACGGGCGGGTTCTGTAAGTATTCCTTGATCTGTTCAAAAGCAGCTTGGCATCGGCCGTCCCATTGGAATTTCTTTCCTTTCTTCAGGAGACCAAAAAGTGGTTCACAAGTCAAGGTTAATTTTGAGATAAACCGTCTTATGAATTGCACTTTACCCAGAAAGCCTCGCACCTCCTTTTCAGTCCTTGGTGGTGGCATTTCTAAGATGGCCTTGATTTTGGAAGGGTCGACTTCGATGCCCCTTTGTGTAATCAGAAACCCCAGCATTTTTTCCGCTGTAACACCAAATGTACACTTCTGAGGATTCAGCCGCAACCGAAATTCTCTGATCCTTTGGAAGAACTTTTGCAAGGCGGTGTAGTGGCCCTCTCTTTCTTTGGACTTGACAATCATGTCGTCCACGTACACCTCAACCTCTTTGTGGATCATGTCGTGCAATATTGTGGTCGCGGCTCGTTGATAAGTAGCTCCAGCGTTCTTCAACCCAAACGGCATCACTCTGTAGCAGTATGTCCCCCACGGGGTGGTGAATGCAGTCTTCTCCCGGTCTTCGGGTGCCATCACTATCTGGTTGTACCCTGAGAAGCCATCCATGAAAGAAAGCAAAGCATGCCCTGCTGTGAAGTCCACTAACTCATCAATATGCGGTAAGGGAAAGTCGTCCTTCGGACTAGCTCTGTTCAAATCCCTGAAATCCACGCACACCCGGATCCTGTCATCCTTCTTCGGCACCGGAACAATGTTGGCCAACCAAGTCGGGTATTCGGATACCAGCAGGAAGCCTGCGTCGATTTGCTTGGTGACCTCTTCCTTAATCTTGAGAGCCCAATCCGGGCGGATCCTCCTGAGTTTCTGCTTGATGGGTCGGGCCTCGGGGTCAAGGGGGATCCGATGCTGTACAATCTCAGGATCGATTCCAGGCATGTCTTCGTAGGACCACGCGAAAACATCTTTGAAATCTTTTAATAAAGCGACTAAGCGCTCGCGTTCCTCCGAAGACAACGTGGACCCGATCTGGACCAGCCGCGGGTCCTCCTCAGTACCAATATTCACAGTAGTGATTTCATCAACTAACGGTTTAACAAATCTTTCCTGCTCTTGTTCAATTAAGCGTTGCAAAACCGGAGGAACTTCGTCCTCGTCGTTTTCATCAAAGTTTTGAAAGTCTGAGTTAATGCAATAAATCAAGGGCACAGAAAAGTACTCAGAAACCACAGTTACTTGATTCTCATTAGGCACATCCAAATCGTCCGATTCCTCGGTTACAACAGACTCAAATGAGAAAGAAAAAGACGACCTGGACAAGACTGTGGCATCCGAGTTATCATCCCCAGGATTACCAGACTCAGACTCAGTCGAGCTGGAACCTAATTTCGACTCACAAGACTCGGTGGAATCAGATTCCGGCTCACTACCTGACCTGGTGCTGCTGGACAAAAACCCCTCTTCGTATTGCCAAGTGAGAGAGGGTACGATAGATGCATCCAAAATAGTTGACGGTAGGCCCACAGCCGTTTCATTCCCGATCATGGAAACCGAGAAGTTATCCCCCAAGCACTTATGGTCGATCAGAGGATCTGAAAGTAGACATGCCAGTGCTACCCCTATTTCAATTTCAGCGCCCTCGGAGTCCACTGCCTTACACTGCTAAACCTCAGCTGATGGGTCTGTCTGCTCTTCGGCAACGTCATCCTCGGATATTTGCAGGTCGAAGAAGATCTCGAAACCTGGCTCGCGCTTCTTCTCCGCGTTCAGCCATGGCTCTGGGAAGTGAAGACACCCCATTTTTGACCGTCCTCAAGACTTGGACGTCACCGCTTGAACACTTGGTGATTATCCATGTTTGTGTTCGTTTGGAGTTCCCGGAGTTCTCGGCTGCGCGCGCCTTGCCTCGGAACCTCCGAACTCGACCGTTTGTGTTTGGTTTTGCACCAAACCTTGTGTTTTGCCTTGGAAGGCAGGGAATGCTTTGTGAGGCATTCCCACACACCACCGGCAGTGGCTAGAGGCCACCGGCTGTTTGGTGTTGCCACCGGCACTATATTGTGCCGGTCGGCACTATTTGTGCCGGTCGGCACTCTTTTGGCAAAATGATTTTGCCCTGCCGACCACTTTACAGCTGTTTTTGGAGATATTTTCAGACAGCTTTCTGGTGTTTGTTTCCCCTCCATACACGTGTATGGAGGGATGAGCCCTTTTGATGCCTTAACTTGTAAGTTTTCATGCCTATACAAGAGAAGGCTCTTCTCTTGGCTAAAGGGTTAGAAAATTTTGGAGAGTTAGAGAGAAAAGAGAGAGAGAAGCTCTGGTTTTGCTAGGGTTTGAGTTGCATACACCTTCTATCTCTATCTTCCTTTTGTGTGTCTAGGTGTTTTGTGCCTTACTATTGCACACAAACACCTAGTGTCTCACCTTCCTCTTGCAACTGAGGTTCTTGAGGCTTGTTCTTGAGTTCTTGACTGGATTGAAGCTCAAGGGACCAACTACTCCAACCTTTGTGAAGAAAAGCTTCAAGGGTAAGAAACTTACTTTATTTACCCCATTTTTGCACTCCATTTTTACCTAGTTTAAAACAGTTTTTGTGCTTAGTTTATAACACATAAAAGTTCTGTTTTTTAGCCTCTTTGTTGTATATTAAGGGTGCTAGGTGATTTGGGTAGGTTTGACCATCCTTAGGCCTTGAAAAGGCCACTTTTTGTGCTATTTTGTGGGAGATCCGAGACTTTGGTGTTAGGATCTCTTCACCACTGAAATCTTGAGGGATTTCAGTGGTGAGGACCATGCCTTAGAGTCTCAAGAAGGAGAGGGCCACCCCCTCTCCTTGATGTCCTTGAAAAGGGCAAATTTTGCTTCCTTATGGAGCTTCATGCTTGAGTGTGTGTTGAGCATGTTTGACTTGTTTTCCATGCTTATATTGCCATGTCATAACATGATTTCAAGTTGGTTTTGGTCTCCTATGCATGCTTAGTATAGTTGCCTTGCAATGCCTCTTTATGCCTTAACATGCCTAGGTTGTGTGCCTTCATTTCTAGCATATTTTAGGCTTGTGTTTGTGAAGAATATGTGCTTATATTCCCATGTTTTAGGTCTGTCTATAAGTATTTTGGTCAATCTTAGCATGCATTACATAGCCCCTTTGTATTTGGCTTGTTGGCCTTAGGAGTATGCATGTGTAGTATGCCATGCTTGCACTATTTTCAATGATTTGAAACCATCTAACATGCCATTTCAGACCTTGTGATGTGCTTGTTTGGCTGCCTTGCATGCCTCTTTAATGCTTTAAGAGCATGTGTTAAATGCTCCATGTTTTGGCTTTAATGCATGCCTTTGGATTCATGTCATCTAGATGCCATCTAGGTGGTCCTTTAGGCTTAGTTTTATGTGTTAAAACTCTGTTCTTAAGTGTTTAAGTATTGCCATGTGTGGTTGTGTTAAGTGTGGTTTAAAGCCTCATTGGTTTGCTTTGAACCTTAGACCATTTGCATGCTTTATTTGGCTTGTTTTGTTGCATGATTTGGCCTCATGATTTGCGTGAATTTCAGAGCTTTCCACGCATGCTTTTAGCCCATGTATGGCCTCTTTAAGTATGCTTGAATGTTACTTATTTATGCCTTGGGTTTGGACCTCAACATGTGCATTTGTGTGTGTGTGTTTATCCCCCATTCTAGGCACTTTGGCTACTGATTTTTGGGCCTTTTAGAGTTGCCCAATTCATGTATAAGTCCATCCCCCATTGGTTTGCATGCTTGTCTTGTATGCTTGCTTGTATGCTTGCATAAGTGCGTCACATTGTTCACTTTGCATGATAGATAACATGCTTAGGGTTGCATCACATTCGCATGCATGTTAGGCCTCTTGAAGTGAAGTATGATAGAGGTTTGGCACCCTTGTTTGCTTGATTGCATTGCATGCATTTGAAATTAAAATTGCACTCTCGGTTCTTTGGGCCATCATGCATAGAAATGCGTGATTGGTGGTCCGAGAACCGAGGCACATCCCCCTTTGAGTCAAAATATGATAAGGATTGTGTTTGGTGCATACATGCTTTGAATCACATTGCCATGCATTTTGTTGCCCTCTGCTGCTGTGAGTTGCAGGTTTTGCAGGCATTTTGTGCCGACCGGCACTTTTAGTGCCGACCGGCAGTGAATTGGCAGCCGATAGCTTCACTCAGTGCCGGTGGCCACATCCTTCAGCCGGTGGTGTTGTACCCCAGCCGGTGGTACTCCCCAGTGCCCTGAGAGGCACTCCTGGGACTTTGGCAATTTTCAGAGAAGGATAGCAGGGAAAACAGAGGCACACTTGCATGACAGTGCGATTCTGAGCGAATCCCGGGCGCGTGACGCATTTGGGCCCTCCTCCCGAGGCATTTACTGTTTTAATTAGATTAATTATTTGTTAATTAATTTAGTTAATTTGTAATGTTTAATTAGCTTGCGTAGTTAATTATTTATTATTCTTTTGGTCCCTCCGAGCGAGGGCAAAAATGTAATAAGTGTGGGTGAGTGGGCATGTATGTCTTCCAACCCCACTTCTTTCTTCCCTTTTATTTACCTGCTTATGATGGTAGATTAGGGCATATTTAAATTAGCATACCTTATGCAATGCATGCGTGCATTCATGCATTTTTACATGCATCGGGCTCGGTACATCATACAAACTGCATGTTTTCAATTCCAAATTGAATACGTGATAGTTGTTGCATTTCATGTGCCATGCTTAGGGTAGCCGAGCCTGTCTAGATTACATCCTGTATGATGCATTAGCCACTTAACATGAACTAGGTCATGCATGTTTGCTAACCGGGTTATTGTTTTGGCACGGAGTACGATGTAAGTTTTATGCTTTAGCATATCGCATGCGTGTGAATGTTGCCATGACAGTATGCTTGCCATGCGGCTAAATGCTTATGTGATAAACTGTTTGAATGCCTGTGGGTGGAGGTTGGATTCTGAGTTGGAAACTCATTGAAATCCGTATTTTAGCCTACTTGGGTAGCAAAAACCAACACGTTTTTCGAGACAAAACGGATATGCAATGTTTATTTCCAAGTTAGGCAATCTAGTCTATACTTTTGTGTTGTGCGCATCACATAGTAATTCTAGGTAATAACCGGAATAAGAACGCATAATGTTTTCAAAAACGGATATCACGGTTAGTAGAGGCCGGTCTTCGGACCGGGCGAAAGGGGGTGCTCATAGCTGACCTTCCCCGATCGTACCCAAGCTCCCGAGCCAAGACCACTTTGGTGATGACGGACATGTGGCCTTCGGCACCGAGTCAGGGTTTCCTAAATTTCCCATTTTAAAATATTTAGGTGGCGACTCTGTAATCTGGCAAAGCAGTCCATGTTTGGCACTACTTTTTCAAAAATCTGTTTTTCTTCAAAACGATTTGCCGGATTTGGACTCTTTGGTTCAGATTTAGAACCGCGACACAAATCGAGTCCGAGCTGTAGCCGAGGTCCCCGCGGACGTGCTACAGTTTCTGGCGACTCTGCTGGGAGTTTAGAGAGCTTGACTCGAACTCGTGATATCCTGTTTTGATTTCATTTATGTTCTCTTTGCATTGCATGTGCATTGGTGCGCCTAGGACACCGTGTTGGCCATCTGCTATTCCTGAGCGGTTTGCCGGAGGCTTGTCTTGTCAAGGCATGACCATAAGGCTGACCGGTTGCGGGCTCTGCCAGTATGGGAACACAAACCCCGGTTTTACCGGGGCACCCTTTTTGACCATTCGACCTAGTGCATATTCGGAATCCATAGTGACCATTCCAAACTAGGACAGGTTGCTTACCCGATTAGGTTGTTTGAAACCGCTGCGTGCGTAGTGAAACCCTAGCTCCTGACAAAATAGGACAGGGAAACCCTACCCCAGCATAGGGGTGTATTGGCTCTCTTTTATCTGCTATGTGTTTTAGAATGCATCTCTGCAGGGAGAACGCACATATCAGTTTGCAATCTTTGATATTGATATTTGGCCCGAGGGCACCAGTATCAGTTTTGGGGAATCAGTTATATCCGGGTATCAGTTCAGTTTTGAACAGTGAATCTGGGGAACAGTGATCAGCAGTATAGTACCGTTGTTTGGCTACACCCGTGTTTGATCTGTCTGGGGCTGAAGTACCGTTTGTTTTCCGTTTCAGTTCAGAGATTCAAAGAGTTGGGCTAGATAACCAGTGTTTCTTGCTAAGGCAGAACTTAGCATGATGCAGAATCCAGAAGAGCTTGTGGTCATGACGGCCGCATTGAATCAGGGGATCACCCTACAAGATGAGACTACCGTTGACATGCCTCATCCGCCCAGATCGCCGGCTGCGCACCCGGTTTGGGCCCCTCAGCTGTATCAGGCTCGCGAGCCCACTACATTTGAACTAATGGGGATGATAGGTGATCTTCAAAGGTCCGTGACGGATCTCGCCTATGGATGTCAGTTTCACCGCCAGCCGCACCATATGTCGGAGGCTTCATACCCCAGGAACCCCCGCTACTGGGACGAATCGTAATCGAACTCAGCCAACCGGAGATGGCCCCCAGCTATGGCAACGAAGCATCAAACCAAGATCTGAATCAGGCCGAGGCCAGAGAAAAGACAAGATGAAGGCAGATGCCGACCCATTGAACAACTGCTGTGGGCAGTAGAGGCTTTGAAAGCCGGAGGGATGAACAAGCAACAGATATCTGCAGTTATGTCAAAAGCTGTAGAGGATGCTTTCCCCACCCGCCTGAGGGCAGCTCCAGTCAATCAGAGAACCGGGATAGGCCCCGTCATGCCAAAACAGTTCTTCCCGTTTCCAGCCTTGCATTCAAAAAGAATCAGAAATCCAAAGCCGCACCCGCTGACCCGTTCGCTAGTGCATCTAGCAAGAGTATTCAGGCTCCAAAGTACCTGCCCCGAGGGCGCAGGGCCTTCCACCCTCTTTACATGCCTTTGTCCAGGGCACTCCTGATCTTGACCAAAAAGGGGCATCTTACACCCCTCGATCCTAGGCCACTCCCCAAACCCCTTCCAGCAGGCCATGATGCCACTCAGTACTGTGCGTACCACCAGCAGTCAGGCCATGCTACTGATAACTGCTTCCGCCTCCGTCACGAGGTACAAGATTTGATTGATAACAAGGTTATCCTCCCGCCCACCTCGGCCAAATCAATCACTACAGAGTTCTTGGAGTACGAGGACACAGATACGGAGGACACAGATACCGTGAGTATATAATCAGCAGATGAATTGCCTGTGGGCAGTGTCCGGTACATTTTTGGATGCAGCATTTGGTACGCATTTTTGAGCACTTGCCAAGGCTAGTTTTAGTAAATTCTGACTTGGGTGTCGAGTCGGTCTTCTGTTTTGTCTTGAACCTGTCTCATTGTTTTGAGACATTCCTTTTGCTTAAGGGTCTGTCTAATTGTAATGAGTCAATCCCTCTTCTATAGAATACCAGGTGATTTCGGGGTTGTTGCCTCAAACACCGTTTTGTTTTATAAACAGTTGTTTTTGCTTTTCGAGTCTGTTTCTGTCAGGGAGCCAGTTATGCCAACAAATCAGAATGAAACAGCCGTGGCTATCACGTTCCGTACTTGTTGCTATTTGAGTTGCCGTGCCAGGGGTGTGAATGGAACGACAGTGCGTACCGCCTGCTTCTCGTGCCTTGAACATCGTTATGATGACCTAAGCTTTTCATAAAACCCTTTTTAACACTGTGGTGATGAAAACGAAGAGGAAGTAATTCCTCGGGTTTTGGCAAAACTTTGATCATTTTGAGAAAAAAGAGACGCATGCTAAGCTTTTCATGAATGAATTTATGCTTGTCGGCGTGAGTACTGAGAAGGACCCTGGCCTGATCCAGACTGGTTCCACACTATCTTCAGCACGAGCGATTTGTTGCTTTCTTGAAAACTTTCAAAAAAAAAATTTTGCGCAGTCTCGCGAAGACTTGTGTGGAATCGTTCTTGAGATTGTGTAGCCCAGGATCGCTCTCGGCCTCAAATTCGATTTATCTGTTGTGAACCGGAATCTGTTCAGAACATCCAACAGTACCATGAAACGCCTGTGTGGCCCATTTTGAAGCAGCCCTCGAGCAAGGGCCTCAAAGTCAGATCAGGGAGATCATATCCCACCAAGCAAAGCTCGAGAAGCAACCATGATGGACTTTTCCTGCAAATCAACCCAACAGTCACTCTCCCGGATACAGAGGGCTTCCATTTCAAAAACCATTTGGCATGGGCTTGCTACACTTGTACCCTTTGAGAGGCTCGCTGGGCCGAAAACCCAGAAGGGCGGCCCAGGCAAAAGTTAGAGCAAAGAAAAGAAAAGACAAAAAAAAATACAAAAAGAAACCAAAAGAAAAGAAAAAGAAAAAATAGCAAAAAAAGAAATGAAAATACAAAGAAAGGAAAAGAAAAGAAAAAAAGAGAAGAAAAACATAGCTCGCAAGGTCGAAAACCCGCATTGGGCGCCTTGGCAAAAGTTAGAGCCTAACAGTGAAGGTTAAAATACCCGAGTGTACCTTAACCCGGAACTACGTAAGGCTTGATTCCCATGTTTGGGATACGTAGGCAACTTCATCCTGAAGTCCAGCCCCCAACGCTCCATAGCGTCTCAGTCCATGTAATGGTTTTGATTACCCATGCTTCCTCCGAATCCGATGTCTCGGTTGCAACAATTGGAGCTGCGTGATCAACTTCCTTCTGGAACCCAGTCACCAACACCTTCAAGGTGACTGTGTCCATATATTGTTTGTGACTGTCTTCGCCCGTTCCGTGCCTGAGAGCCCGGTCGAGCTCAATCATCAATAGGCATGCCGCGGCATCATCCAAACAAGGGGCAACTTTCCGTTGCCATCTCTTGCCAAAGTTGCCCTCAGTCGTCATCCAAACTAGGGGCAACTTTCCGTTGCCCTTCCTCTCCCCCTTTTAAGCCAGGGACAATTTTCCAAACGGTCTCCAATCCGAGGTTGCGCATCTCGAGGGTAAGTTCTGCGCTCGTTGAGCGTTCACTGTATGCAAAAATAGTTTTTGAAAATTTTCACTAAAGTTGACTTAATTTCTCGACAACTATTTCTTTTTTTTTAAAATTGGACCATGTTTGGACCCAAAAGGAAAGCTTTCAGTGCTTACAGCCCGGCTTGCATGATTCTCAAATCAAAAATTGCTCAAGCACGCTAATCTGGCGTTCATTTTGATCAAAACTGTTTTAGAAAATAGAAACAAAGAATGGTCAGAGTAATGAACTAGGGGCACAGTTGAGCCAGGTATCCTGTCTTCCCCCACCGTCAACACGTACTCGCCGGTAAGGCGCTCCATTCGTCAGAAGAAATAGCCGTGAGCTAACAATATTGGGCGTGAACTTGTGACTTTCTATTCATCCATCAATCACCCTGGGGAGGGATGAAAAATGAGAGAATAAAGAATAGAGAGGTGTAAGCCGAGAGAAAAGTGAGAAGGAGGTCTTGTGAGAAAAAAACGAGCTCGAGGGCCAAGTGATGCGAGAATCAAATCAGAGGGTGGGAAACCTGCCCGGAAGAATTGGCTTCTCAAGATCTTTTGTTTTCAAACACGTCCGTGTCGTGTCTTTTGATTTGTCGGTCTCAATTTAGTTTTGAGTCTTTTCCGAGTGTATCTCGTTGTGTCTAGGTCGTGTGCCTTTTATTTTCTTCACTTGAGTCCTTTCTACTGTGTTCAGTTGTAGGCTCGATACCCCGGTTGTGAAACCCCTTTTCCAAAGATTAATCGTTTGTGCTCTAAATGTTGTGCCATTTTCTACATTCGTGCAAAGCAAGAGAAGAAAAGGGAAAATTTGGGACATCCGAGTGTGTTTCAACCTTAACCACTTCAGTTTTGAGATCCGTCTTGTTAGATTGGGTTACTTGTTCAAAGTTTGCTGTGTGCAGAATAAACCAAAATACTGTGTTATGGGCTATATGCAAATCAATCCCCAGCAGGTCAATCCCCAGCAGATTTACGAACTGTGTGTTCGGGTTGAGCAGTGGTTTGTATGGGTTGTTCGCTGTTAGTTGGTTGGTTATCTGATCAGTACCATGCAAATGCTCAGATTTCAGACAATGGATCAATAACCATTTACATTTGAGGTGTAAAATGATGCAATGCAATGCAGTATGAAATGCGCAGAGATGTACAGATATAACACTCTTTTAGACAAAAAGTTTGTTTTATATATAATCTCTTCAAGTACAAAGTTTGGGGAAAACCAAAAAAATCTGCCTGTGGCAGTACATAGTACTCTATCTACCAAAAAAGAGAAAAGTACAAGAAAAGAAATAAAGAAAAGAAGCAGCAAAATCATCATCATCAGCAGCAGGCCTCATGCCTAAGGATCAGTCCTCGCCCTCTTCCTGGGCAAAAGCACATAAGCACCGTCGGAGCTGTCACTGTCGGAGCCCGAACCCGAGCTGTCCCCGTCCTCCTCCGCAAATGACTCCGTCCCCGCCTCCGACTCACCATCTCCTGGAACTGGAGCTCGTGAGCTGCTCCCCACGTGACCACGTCCCCCTCTAGTGCGAGGGAATATCCTGCCATCCCGAGTAGAGAGGGGAGGCCCAGCTGGAGCAGCGCCACCCACTGGAGGGATCGGGAAAGGAGGCTGAAAATACAAAGAACAAACACATCAGAAAACCGTGAGCAGTTTATCAGTACAGTGTGTGAATGCCGTGAGCAGTTTATCAGTACAGAATGCAGTGTATAAGTACAGTGTGTGAATGCCGTGAGCAGTTTATCAGTACAGAATGCAGTGTATGAGTACAGTGTGTGAATGCCGTGAGCAGTTTATCAGTACAGAATGCAGTGTATGAGTACAGTGTGTGAATGCTGTGAACAGTGAATCAGTGCAAGATGCAGTGTATGAGTACAGTGTATGAAAGCCGTGAGCAGTTTATCAGATTTTTGTGCAGTGTAGCAGATTGTGCGAAACAGAGTATGATTTGAGACTGTGGTCAAAAGAACATACCGGCAGGCTGTAGACGGCCAAGCGTCGAGAGTCCGCGCAGCATCCCCATCAGGGAGGCGTTCAGCTCCACAGACTGACGGGTATACTCGGAGGAAGCCTGCAAAAGTATTAAATGCATCAGTATTCTGTGGGATATTTGAATGAACTGAAATGAAATAACAATGCAAGATGCAGAAATAAAGTAATACATACCGGA